>BNST01000518.1:0-235472 GCA_019650275.1 Xylocarpus granatum | reverse complement strand
ATATTAGGCTTCTCTTTTCCTACCTTTTCTCCCCTTCTATTATCCCTTTCCTTTATTCAATTTTAGTTTTATTTTTGGATCAGCCTGATTCAGTGATTGTGAACCGCTTCCTGGACTGGTTTTATACTTTTATGGAAGCTCATGATTCCATAAAAACTGTGTTCTCCTTGTGTAGTCTGCAAAATCTGCTTATCAATCCAACGGATTGATGCTAAGAATAGCAATTTGTATCCCCATAAAGTTTGGGATTATCTGAGGCTCGTAGTGACTAGAAATAGTTGCTTTGACCCGAATCAGGTGAACAATCCATCTCCAAGTCTAGACCCTGCATTTCTCTTCTGACATTCATGCTTTGAAAATCATAGTAATTGGGTTTTGAGGAAAAATGTGCATTTCCAGTCTAAAAGGGATGGGAGTTTAGTAAACCCTTTCATGTTGCAGTTTTGAAGTCAGACGGTCATCACTGGATTGGGAGAAGACGATAGAAAGAGAACGGACGCTGAACAAACAATATTCCACACATGAAACGGAAATAGTCCGCCCACAATTACAAACAATCTCTTTCAAACAAAAATCAGAAGTGCAGCCAAGTCAGTATCTCATTCTGAAGATGATATAATAATAAAGATTGCCCAAGAATTACCATATTCAAACAAGAAGCGTGAAGGACAGTTATTTAATGAAGTTGTGTACTCAATCAGGTGCGAAAGAAGCTCTTATTGAGCTATTATTTCATTCCAACTAAATGTCAAGCAGCATGCCCACTGATATTTCAGATTTGATGTAGAAAGAACAATAAAAGTGAGGTAATGTCAAACAGCAGTACAACTGCAATTCAAGTTCATGTGCTCCCAATGACGATACATACAAAACCCCAACAAAGGAAAATTACAAATTGGCCCATGAGACCTAAAATCATCTATTATCCAGGGACCAATCCACATTAGAAAGCACTGGATTACTAATATGGTACTATATGCTTCTGCACAAAGATCTTCATTCCCCTTCACTCAGAATAGGGACTATGAGTGGCTTCATTTGTGCAAGATACACAATTGCCCACCTAAAAAGGCAGAAGAACATAGTACATGTCAAAATTTACAAAGAACTAGATGAAAAAAATGACATTATAATTTCTTATGTTAGCATAAACCTGGAAATAGAAAAAACAAAGGAATATGAAAACAGGCAAAGAACAAGGGGAACAACATCATATGTTTATTTCCTCTTGGTGAATCCAAATAAAGCCAGTATTTCCTTTAATAAAACACCAGTAGTGCTCTTCTAAGAAAATAGACACCATGTCACATCAGCAGAGTAACCACCAAAATGATTGCAAAAGGGATGACAGCCTAACATTCACCATAGGCATTTGGTGAATTCCTGGTCTGAAGAACCAATCAAAAAACTAGACAACAATTGATGAACATAAAAATTCACATCCAATAAGCAATTCAGCTTCCAATTTCCATATGAAGTTAATACATGCAATGCATAAATGTGACTTGAACATAAGAAAATACATATCCAGGACTGAAGAACCTCCATGATCAGACTACTCACAAACAACATCAGCTTTAGGTAAATTTACATATTCCAAACCTGACTTAAGACAGAAGAGAGAATAAATGGATATAAATCGCAAACTTACATCATCCAGCAGCAGACTGTTGCTGTGATAACCAGGGTTAGATGAAACCTGCGTTGGAAAATATAGATTTGTCATTTTGCATAAGAATACTATCATATCATACTATAAAATCAGTAATATCTGAATAACAAAAAAAAAGTGGCTATAAAAAATCTTCTATATTCAGTACTAAAACCCAGATAATGCTTGTTGTCCTTAATGATGTAGCTTGCTATGTACTGATACCATACGAAAATATTTTATATAGAATAGATGTTATCCACAAACATGAATGACATGCAAATTAGTGACAGTGCATTCATATTAGCAGGAAAGTTGGCATGAGTGCATTGTTCATCAATATTGTTACATGAGGATATTTTTCAATCCAAAGGAACTATTTTGGAGAAGAATATTTATTTTGACATTTGTAAATCTGTATGTATACTTTGCTTAGAATAAACAAAGAATACAAATACTTTTATTTAAGGTCATTAAATTCATGACCCAATGCTTGCCCTGGGAGGGGCACTTTGGAAAGTCCACCTTTTCATAATTTTTACATAAACCCAGGGCTCAAGGCTAGAAGAACTTTGCTATTGTACTTGTCAGCACAAGACTACTTCTACAATTGTACCAGGTAATGGCCACTGTTTATACATTCAAGTGAGTATACGAGCATTTGTGAGAATAAAATGACTATGGTACCAAATGTTTTAAAACTCAATGAAAGATATTGTAAGTGTTCCTTGACAACCAGCATTCCAAGGTAAAGATCTATGGCTAAAGCATTAGTATCGGCATGTTTGTACATCCTTTGGAAATTGTCCCCAACTCGTCACACAGTGGATTACGCATAGAATCCATCAACTTTTAGTGGATCCATCCACAATGCCAATCAGGGAAACAATTTGCTAAATAAACTTGAATTTGTGCAGTTTTTTGATGAAATTAATAAAATGATAATTCAAGATTTCTTCAATGGCCACATTAACAGTAACCATTCCTAAAAGTTCCCAATTGTGCACGCTTTCTCGAATAAGCAGATACAGCAAGGACAAAGTTTTAAACAACGAGCTAAAAATTTAACCGAACAAAATAACAAACTAAAAACATACAGATTGGCAGAAGGCCCCCTGTTGCAGCAAATTCTGGTACAAAGAGACGCAATAATCCCAATCACTACAAAGATTAGCGTTGTCACCAAAAACCCCATCTTGATCTGAAATTAGGAGATTTTAACTAGATTCCGATCAACTAAAAGCTCCAACTTTTCCGGAAAAAAGGAATTGATTTATGATCTAGAAAATGCAAATAAGAAAGCGTGTTTGGTAGCTGATAAACTAGAAGAAACAGAAAGAAATTTCCCGGATCTAGCAGGGAATTTGAAAGCTTCTGGTATCCCTAAGCCGTTGTCGGATTCGTCCTTATGAACCATAGAGAGACGATGAACGAGCGCGTGCAAACACAATTTGAGACATCACGTGAGGCCCAATTCTACGCTGTCGATTGGGCCTAAGTTCTTCAAGTTCCCCACTTAATAAACATTAACACTTAATACAACTAAAAATAATAAAAGATTTGGAGACCGTGCTTGCTTGCTTGTTTTATACCGCATGGCACTTTGCCTTTTAACCTCCTGGGCCTTGTTCACTGTAACTTTCGGGCATTCTAAGAGCTCGATGTCACCCCACATCTTAAATTTCAGCGATTGCATGTTTCTTTCTGCGTTTCACAAAGCTGTAAACTTCCTTTTGTCTTTTCTCCTTCTTCCCATACTTGATATCACTACGGATCTTATGTGATATAGATCTTTCCGTGACAACTGCTCCTCAACATTTGCCGAAGAAGATGATTTCCTAGTATATATGTGCTGATTTGGGTCTGGTCCAACCCATATTTGCCCACATGGATGGGATGTTATTACGGAGGCTCTGCATTCCACTGCACATGCCATGACTTAAATTGTAAACAACCACCACCGGCACAGCCCATGTTGCAGGCGTTCATGATTTTACAAACATATCTTTCTCGTTTTTGTCACTTCAGAGATCAGTAGAATCCAAGACTCCAACTAAAAGCTAAAATTGACACTCCAATAACTATACGTTCACAGCGAATGAACATGTTCATGTGACTCGATCAATTTCTTAAAAAATATAAAACCTTCAATTGCAGATATGATTCCGGAAAATTGAAGTAAGTTTGCTGAGATCGTGCTTATGAGATAATGAAATTTAGATCTAGGTGCATATGCTGCTTCGTAATTAATGTCGCTTTCCTCTCGGGCACCAAAATTAATGCTGCTGCTGCCTGTGATCAAATTCAAGCCCACGTTATTTGACCGAAATAAAGACATCCTAGCTAGCTGCTAGAATGTTAACTTACTAAAGATTAATGACTGATTTACAGTTTAATGGGTTGGGAAAAAGTTAACATGCATTGAGGAGATACAGCTGCAAACTGAAGATGATGATAACGACAACTTCTATGTACCGTTTATTCGACAGGTTATCTGCATTAGGATCTTAAGAACACATATCTACGCATGGATTATGGAGATTTGCGTGTGTGCTCTAAATATTATGATTGACTTATTGGGGAAATACCATACACACACACATATATACATACTATATATTTCAGTTACATATATATCAATTCGAAGGATTTTGTCGGGGTTTACACGGAAGACAAAACCGGCCATAATGTTGGCTACCCACTCTTAATGTATAAAAGAAGATACAAAGAAGACAGCCACAAGGAGCAGCAATGGATTTAGAGCAGATTCTGCACATGAATGGAGGAGACGGAGGCAATAGCTATGCAAACAACTCGTCGCAACAGGTTCTCTCTCTCTTAAATTGACTCACTCACAAGCTTCAATCTACTACATTACGAAATAGATCTTTAATTTCTTCTGTTTATACAATATTTTGTTTTCTCTTTTTCAGAGGGAGGCTATCTTGGAAACAAGTTCTCTGCTACAAAACAGCTTGTTGGATTTCTATTGCAACAGTAGCTTCCCTGACTGCATAAGATTTGCAGACATGGGGTGTTCTTCGGGGCCCTAATGCCATTGTTGCGAACATTGGAAGTTATAGAAGCCATCAACAAAATTTGCCACCAGTTGAATCGCGAGCCACCAGTATTGCAGGCGTTTCTCAATGATCGATCTTCGTGGAAATGATTTCAACGCTGTTTTCAAATCTCTGCCAAGCTTTTTATGACAGATCGAAGAAAAAAAAGGGCGGCCAGTCATGTTTCATAGCTGCAGTCCCTGGATCTTTCTATAGAAGCCCATTTCCTTCATCTTTCCTTCGCTTTGTTTTACTCTTCTTGCAGTCTCCACTGGCTATCTCAGGCAAAACCTTTGCAAATCCCTTTTTTTTTAAAAAAAAAGGACTGTATCAATCATCTTGTCTTAGTTACTTGATTTTTAGTTTCAACAGGTTGCCTAAAGGGCTAGTGAGTAAACCCGGCATTCCACTGTTGAATAAGGGGGATGTCTACATGGCAAAATCCTGCAAGCCTCACAAGCTCCATAATTTATATTTGGATCAGTTCGATAGTGATTTCACTTCATTTTGCAAATTTCGATCAAAAGAGTTGAAACCTGGATATATATATACATATATATACACTATAATTTGTCATTTTTGTCTTGAAATTAGGGGTTGATTGATTGAAGAATCAAAACTAGAATCATTCAACTTTCCACTCTATGCACCTTGTGGTGAAGGAAGTAAGACAAGTTATTGAAAGAGAAGCATCTTTTAATATCCATCAACTGGAAACATTCTACAGTAGTTGGTTGGCAGGCTTTGACAGCGTCGACAGCAAAAGCTTAGAGATAGCCAGACAAGACCGTCGCAAGAGGCAAGTACGTGGCCGACCATATAAGGGTAGTATTTTTTGCCAAAGACTTTCGAATCAAGATGATATAAGTATTTGGAAATGGAGCTGGGAGCTTACGCAAATCTGCTCATTTCTTTATCAAATAAATAAATATCATGTTTGTAGGGAGAGACTGAAAATGCTGAACCAGTGACTAAATAGAAACGGCAGGGTGTTACGTAACTGAAACAAATAAATTGACATAGCAGGAGAACAGAAATTATGAAGTGCAGAAGCTGACCTTCAATTTTTGTGCTGTTGAATTAATATCACAATCAATAGTTACGCGATGTCCTTAATGAATTCAATAGAATTGATCACTCTCTTGTGCCCCGTCTCAACCGATTTGTTTCTTATCAGCTGTGGTGCAAATAGCCAAGCACCGGTCGGTCGCCGCCACTAAAACTACGGATAACGGCCCTGAAACCACCCTGTCCAGCCGCCACCGGTTGAGCACTCTCTTCTTGACCTCAATCTCAATACTGAGACATATTTCTTGTAGGAGAAAAAAACCATGTCACCTGGGATGATAATAATAAATTGGACCAAAATCCTCCCCCTTTATTATTTTATATTATTATTGATTGATTTTTTATTTTATTAAAATAATTAAAATGAAATTTTAAATTTTTTATTATTTTAAATATTATTAAATTTTTAAAATTTTCAAAAAAAAATTACGAGAGAGAGTGATTGTTTTAATAAATTATCTCGTGCATACATCGAATATGCAAGTACATGGTGCATGATTGTATACAGTAGGGCAAAGAATGCTTGTGACCATGAGGTTCCCCCTATGGCCCCAAAATCTTGAAGTGATGTGGCTGGCTAGGGTGGTTCATTGACATTGGCTCGAGCTCAAACCCCAAAGAAAACAAGTCGGCGTTGCACACAGGTCTAGGACAATTTCCAGTTCAATGTAAAACTGCAAACCATATGGGGCTAATTCTACGTAATGATGCAAACTTTCTCCCTAGTCATATGCTAAAAGTAACAAAGACAAGCAGCAGCCATTTTGGAAACAAGCAAAATTGACTTGAGCATTTCGTATGAAATTTCCAGTTGATGGGTGGTTTGGTGAGATAGGTTAGAGTATTTTATGGTGTTTAGAATACAATGAAGGGGCAGAAGAAAACAAGGTGAAGGGAAAGAAGCCTTGAAGCTACATATGCAGTAACGATGGTGCAAATTGCTTTACACAGACTTATAATTTTCAATTAGATGAGAGTTGTCCAAAATTCTTGCTAATCGACCTGTATTGCCTAACTTTTTCGGCGGCTAGACCTGTAGAGGTGTATGAAACGTAATTTAAAAGCAAAAATAAAGAGAACAATCGACAAGTGTTATTACTTGGCTGACACGAAGAGGAACCTCACTAGCTAGTGTACAATATGAACATTAACAGAAGCTAGTTGTAGTGCATTATTTTTTATGAAATCGGTGAAATAGAATACTTCATTTAAGACCTTCTCCTCCAGCTTGTTTTTGAATACTTGAGCGAAAAACAACCAAAGGCCGGTCACCGCCACGAATGCCAACACTAAAGGCCCTGAAATCGCCCGGTGCTGCCGCCATCGATTCGGCAACTTCTTCTTAACCAAAACCTCAATGGCTACACATACTCCATGAAGGATAAAAAACCATGTCACCTCCCACGTGGGAGACACGCGTGTCATGTAATAATAAATTAACTCGTGCATCAGTCCCGATACAACAAACGTGGCAATCACACCTATTAATTGAGCCCATCTTTCTTCGATTATACGTTTAAAAGTAGTTTGTATTGGATTGTATACTGTTGGACGTAGAATACTGGTGACCATTAGATTCCATCTACGGCCCCAAAAGTCTTGAAGTGAGGTGGCTAAATAGGGTTCATTGAATTGTGGCTCGAGCTCAAAGCCAAATGCCCGGGCTGGGGTTGCACAAATGACTAGGACTATTTCCAGTTCTAGATACAAATGGAAACAATAGAAAGCTAAGACCACGTACGGATGAAAACCTTGTCTATAGTCATAAGCTTTAAGCAGGGCAAAGAAAAGCAAAATTTTGATAACAAGTAAAAGTGACTTTGGCACGAGTTCAATTGATTTTTGGGTGGTTTGAAGAGATGGGTTTGTGTTTATACCATGTTTTTTGAGATTTTGAGGCGATTTTGCGGGTGGGTTTGGTTTGATTTTGATGGGAAGAGAAGCAACCAATATGAAATGGGAAAGTTTATTGAGTTCAGACAAAGGGCCTTGATCAAAAGCAAAAAGCAGAAGCTTGAAGTTGGCAAGCCAAACTAGGAAGAAAGAAGTGACAGCGCAAAAATGTACGGAGTTGAGGTTCAAAGGGAGGATCATGAAGAGGTAGAAGACAGGAAGGAGAGATAGAAGCCTTAAAATACCCTTGGGCAATTTCGATGCCATGCAATAACCATAGATCAAACATGCAATGGCCAGAATCCATACCTCTATCAAGTTGTTGAACTCACCATCCATCTAATCTGCAGCTTCTTTCCTCTCTGCTGATCTCTTTCTTCCAGAAGAGGGATCTTAGATCTTATATTTTTATTTTAATAATAATGGATGCAAAATTCAAATTTATATCCAAAACGAATCCAAGAAAGTAGATAATGGTTGTTAAAAGCAGCACATAATATATTGCGAATGGTCGACGTTCAACAGAAATATTAAGCATTAAATCAATTTTCGTTTTGCGACTGGTTGCGTATCGGTTCAGGGAAGCTGGAGTATTAATGGACAATGGCCCATGTCCAAACCAAAATCACGTGCGAGTTTTAATGTTTCAATGGCGACCATTCTGTGTACCTTTCGAAGTTTATACCGAGAAAACATCAGTTTCCTGTCAATTTATTAGTTTTTGATTTTGAAAGCAATCTGATATTTCTGCATATACTAAAGGACACGACCACTGGTTGTAGAATTCGTTGTTGACAGCATTTGCAACAGTGAAGAACTGTCTCGTCCGCACCCATTTCTCTCGGTAACGGTGGCCACAAACAGCCAAACCGCCCCCGAACAGCACCAACACAAAAAGAACGTGTTTATAAATTTTATTATTTTAAATATAAAAAATTGTACAATTTTTTAAAAATTAAAATTAATTATATTAATAAAATAAATTTTTTGAGGTTAATTATTAATATAAATAATTTTAAAAAAATTGTGTGCGTTGATCCCGACATGATGAATGCCGCAATGACAGCCAGTAAAGGATCCCACTTGGGGCCAACATTACAGGTGGTATTGGAGTGTATACGGTGGGCCGAAGAAACCCAAAAATCTTGAAGTGAGGTGGTAAGGTAGGGCTCATATTGAACAGTGTGGCTCGAACAGAAGCTGCAGATATAGCTAAAGTGATTTCAAGTTGAATGTACACATGTGGAAACAGTAGAGGACTAAGGGGACATTGTCGTGCAAGTATTTTTTATAGGTATATGCACGGAATATTATAAACAAATGCACCAACTTGATAGCCAACAAAATTGACTTGGGAATTGGTGGGTTGAGAGTTGACTTGGGATTTCGACAAGATTTTACAGGGTTTTGTGTGTTTTGCTGAGATGGGTTAGTTTTGCTTGTGGTTTTGAAGGGTTCATCAGTGGAGTTTATTGGTGGTGACGGTTGTTGTTTGATCTTAATTGGAAGACAGGCAATGCAGATGCAATGGAAGAGGTTGGGTGGCGGAGGAGATAAAGGGCCTTGATCGAAGGCGAAAAGTAGGAGCTTGAAGTTAGCGAGACGTGAAAACAAGGAGGAAAGACGTGAAACCGCCGAGATGGATGGCGGTGAGTTTCGAGGGGAGGACGAAGAAGAGGTTAATAACGGGGAGAAGAGAAACAAGCCTTGAAATACCACTGGGGATACCTGAGGCTACAGCAGAACAATAGCGTAGACAAGTTATGACCAATATCCATACCCGCAAAAAGTTTTCATCTCGCCAACCCCATCCGTTTCTTCGGACTTTTCTGCTGCTGCTGCTGCTATGTTTTAATAGAAGAATTTGCTTTAGGAACAAAAAAGAAGATAATTTTTCTTCGTTATCACGTTTGGTGTTTGTTAGTTGTTACTTTTTCCTCGCAACACTTCGTTTTATTCAGAAGATAATTACACTTTCAATTACTTAAAAATATATTCACACGCTAGGATTAAAGTATTCACGCCAAACCAGGATCTTCTGTTACCAAATACCAACTTGGACAAAGAGCAGATTGCCCAAATGTGAAAATCTGAAAACTTTGACATAGGTCATGGATAGGTATCACTGTCGTACTTAATTTTCTAGTATAGGAAGAAAAGCCAGTAAATAGGCCTTCAGCAACAGAATACATGAAAATTAAATTGCAAGCATCCTAGAACGGCAATGCATTGTACCCTGAAGAAATAAGCAATAGATCTAATCATCAAGCCAACCTCCAGAGCCCCGATGCCGAAAAGGCTTGTTAAGAGCAGAAGCGAATCCCATGTCCGAGTGATATCTAGGGTCATAAAAGCCACTTCTAGTTGGCATGGATGGCTCGGATCTCAAACTACCCCTTCTTGAGGGATTCAATTCATCAAGATGGGGTGCGTAACGATCCAATGTCGATGTGCTCATTCTATAGGATGCCTCAGCAGCAGAACCCAGATTTCCGTAAACGTTTGATGCCAGTGATCCCATCTGACCATATCCAGAGGTTTGTGACCGAATATCTGACTCCCTCTCTTTGCCCATGTAGGGCCTATAACACAGGCTATCTGTCTTTCTGCCATGCCCGGCAAACTGTTCCTCCAAGTTAGCACCAGGCAAAAATCCATAGGGTAAGCTTTGATAAGGTCCATTATTGCTCATGCGGTATCTACCCTGGCCATCAGGAATACTGGTCTGGGTGCCATCATAAGCTTTTCCAAACTGCATATGTGAAGCAGGTCTCCTAGGCTCAAAATGTTGATGATAACCACTACCAAATCCAGCATGCAAAGGCGTCTCAATAGATTTGAAGGGATGACCCTCCAATGGGGATTTGCTGCCGACAACATTGGCATGAGAACAATGAGGCATTTCCTTGTCACCAAAAAGTTGATAAACATTGTCATCAAATCCAGTACGTGAAGGCATCTCAATAGATTTGGCTGACAGACCTTGCACTGGATATCTGCCATCAATCACGTTGGCTGGGGAACAATGTTGATAACCATTATCACCAAATCCATGACGGGAAGGCATCTCAACAGATTTCGATGATTGACCTACCAATGAGGATCTGCCATTGAGCACAGTGGGTGGTAAACACCGAGCCATTTTGTTGCCTTGATAACCATCATGTGAAGGTATCTCTGTAGTTTTGGTTGTGTGGACTTCCATTGAGGATTTGCCATTAGTAACATTGCCGAGGGAAGGGCGAGGCATCCCCTTGTCACCAGAATGTTGATATCCACTGTTGACAAATACAACTTGTGTAGGTGTATCAATAGATTTGGACAAGTGACCTTCCAATGAGGAACTGCCATCAATCACATTTTCTGGTGAGCCTCGATGCATTCCACTATATACCTCACTTACCACATGCCTTCCACCATTATGTTTGTCTGAAGGTGATTTTCCAGTTATCCCTTTTCCAGATTTTTTCATACTATGCCTCCTCATCGAAGTCTTGTCAGACTGGTTGTATCCATGTACATGACTGCTTTCTCCCCCTCTTTCACTACCATTGTTAGGGAAGCCTTCTTCATGATCTACTCCTGCTATTTGTCTGAGTTCCTCAGCTTCATCAGTTTCCAAAGAATGATCTATTAACGTGGAAGTATCACCATAATCACCATGATCTGCCTCTACTGGATGATCAAGGGCATGTGTTGCATTGCAGTTTCTTTCCATCCGTGTCCCATCCTGTTGCCTGGATATGTGACCATGCTTTTCAGCTATAGCCTTGTGTTGGGCCACCCAATCAGGACGGCTCCAAAGATAGAGATGCGGTGCTGTCAAATTCCACTGATCCATTTGTTTATCATTCTCATCTATAGATCCAGGCAGATAAAATGACTGAAAGCAAAAAGGGCAGAACAAGCCAGCATAAAGGTCATATTAAAAAAAAATCCTTATAAGCTAACCACAAATGAAAAAGCTTGAAAGATTTCCGTACCTTTCCTGATAAAAATTGATCATCCTCCCAAACAAGTTTGTAAGGTGATTTCTTATAATCTAACCTGGTGAAAGGAAACAAATACTGAGGGAAAGAAAAAGAGAGATGGAGAGGAAGCAAAAGAGAGATGAAAGAGATAAGAGATCCATGTCCCTACCTTTCTGTCTCTGGTGGAACAATAAGAATAAGCAGCTTTGGATTAAACTCGAGAGCCTTATTTACAAACTTGTTTGCTAAAGCTGCTTTAACTCCAAAAGGAGGATTTAGCCCCATGACCTGTTCAAAAAGTAAAAACAAGAAATTATGGAACAATCCCCAAGAAGTTTCAACATTAACTAATTGCTTGCTTATTCTCTACTAAGCATCTCTACTCACCAATTGTGACCCTGCTGCCAGTTCTTTTGGTTCAACAGTCATCCAATCCCTCTTCTCAAAATTAAAATCATTCTGTGAGACAATAGGACATCAAAACCCAAATAACAATAATTCAATTATTTTCGAAAGAAAACTAGAGAACCAAAAGCAAAGACCAAGATGCTTATGACTATATGTCATTCAATCAGAAACCAAGAAACAGAAAACAAATCCACTATATAGGCTTGCTATGCATTTGTACCATTTTGAAAGCATGAACTATCTTTTAGAACATTCACTTGAAAATATTACATATCTTTTACTCATATGCCAACATAACACGTTCATCCCTCTTCTTTTTTCACTTTGTTAAAAATAACTAGATAAACAAACAGAACAAAAGTAGTGATCACCAACACTGTGAAACTCTATTTAAACATCAATTTGCAAAAACAGAGCACACTTGTTCTTCTGGCCAAATCAGAGGAGCAAAAGTTACCTTTGCTTGCAAAATATCATAATTTTTGTAGAAGCACTTCTTCCCAGTTTCATCAAGCATCTTTTTCATTAGGCAGCTAAAATCATTAGCACCACAGCAGAAGTCCACTATCTGTTCAAGAGAACTATTAATCACATAGTTCAGGTTAATTATGGACATAAAAACGAAAATTCACCCACTCGCCTGATCATTACATGCATTGCAATCAACCAACCACAACTTAAGTTCATAACCAGGACAGCTATCTAACTGTTTAGCAAAATGATTCAGCTAACAGAAACATTTGCAAGCTGAAATTCAATATCAATACAGACAAGAAGACAAATTCAGCAAATGAACACCACATATAAAACAAATGAAAAAACAAAAACATTTCAGGTTCACCAATTGCTAACAGCAACAAGAAGGATTTAGCCAAAATAAATAAATGAGTACATGGGAAAGAATTCAAGAAGAGTGTATTGTCCTTAAGACTTCATTATATAACCCCTCTACTCATAACTTTCCCCCAATATAACTGAGATGAACGGAAACCTGGAGGTTCAACAAGCAACATATAATTAAAAAATATTACTCAGTTTTGATTCAATTTTCAGGAGAATCTCAGATTATTAACTGATATAACTGCAATTAACATTCTTCTCCCTGAAATCAATGCAAGCTGCCAGAAGAAATTTAGAGAAGAATTATCAGCTATCTAGTTTCTCCTTTTCAAGCATGTGGTTTCTCTCCATTTTGGATTTGATTGTATACTGTGTGCATGTTTTGCATAATACACAAGACAACCAATCCTCAACCAGAACAATCATCTTTTCAGATAATAATTTGCATAATCTACATGGATCCAGCTACAATTTCAGAGATTCAATAATTCTAGCCCCTAAATTTATAAAGCAACAAGGTTATCATCTGACAATCATTAAGCTCAGGGCATGTCCAAAAACTACTCAATGCTGAAACAAAAATTTTACTGTAATCACAAAACATGCACCGTAAACATCAAAAGCAAATAAAACAAGCACATAAATACTTACCATATCACCATCTTTTACATACCAATGGAGTTTATCAACAATCTGCACATCAAATATGGGAATTCAGCATACTCCATGCTTGATGGAAGTAATCATATGCAATAGGCTTTTATAAACAAGGTAAAATGTTAAATCCAATGACTTTGATAGCAAAAGTATGCAAGATGAAAAATAAAAATAAGAATAATCCTACAAAGAATAACTTGGGTTAGGGAACAAAACAAAATAAACTTACCTCTTGAAGTTTATCCACTTTAGTAAAATGGCGACCAAAGGATGTATATCGCATACCATGTAGAAAAGGTGCAAGATACACTTTGAGTTTGTTCTAAAGAAAAATGAATAAAGAAAGTTAATAAAAAGAAATAATATGATGAACAAAAGCAAGGAGAATCTAATATATTAAACATCTAGAGTCAAAACAAAGAATATGATTAAATTGCAGAGTTTATCCCAATGAGAAAAGGACAAAATACATTTGGCCCATTTGACAAATTACTGCAATCTAATTGAAAAAACATATCCATTTCAGTAAATTTTCGAGCGTCAAAATATAGTGAATACAATCAACATAACAACATGAGATACATAAGGTGCGATCATGAGAAATTAAAGATTAGTTGACATCATGTACGCACATGTTAGAGAGTTAAGAATAGTTGGAAAAAAAAGCTAAGAAAAGGCCTTTGGAGAGACCACCTTACTGCCATCTTCTATAGTTATCAACTATAACTTAATATTTTCAATATTATTAAAGGGAAAGACAGGAAAGATTTTGTATTCTTCTTGAAACTATTTTAAAACCTAATTAAAAGAGGGGGTGAGGGGGGAACCACCTTCCACTTAAATATGTGGTTTAGAACCTCTGGCTCACAAACAGCTTTTGCATCTTCAATACTGCTTCCATCTTCCTCTAGCTTCTTTAAAGCAGTTCGAACAGCCTGTATTAAATATATAGGCTTGAGGTGAGGAAGCTGGAAGGTAGAATTAAGGCCTCATAAATTATACCCTTGTCTACAGCTATAAGTGACTATGAAAAATGAGTACACATACCTCAACTGCACCTTCCACCTTGCCCAACGTGATGGCCTTGTCCACAACAGATTTTGACGAGTAAGCATGGGTGGATGGGATTTTTTGCTTCTTTACAATCTCTTCCACACTTACTGAAGCAGCAGCATCTTTCATTAGGGACAATAGCCTACATTGTAAGAAATGATTATAAGAATCAGACTATATTCTTAAGAATCAAAGCCTAAAACTAAAACATGGCAAGTCTGAAATAAAGTTAGTAGGGGCAACGATAAGATCACCTCCTCTCTGAGTCAGCATCTAATGAAGGCAACTCACTCTTCAACTTTTTTCTAGCAGGTTCGAATGTCAGAGTCTTATTATTTTCACTGTCTGGGGTATCCAGTTTACCAAGCTTTGTTTGATCAGTCCCCTGAGTCATACAAACATATAACCTGTTGCCCAGGGAGGTCTTCTTGGAGTTAGCCAAGGAGGACCTATCCCACTGCACTGAGACAGACCTCACATTTCCCTTCAGACACTTTCTGGATACAGCAGTTGCTTCCACTTTCCTTGTGGAATCTGATCCACCAGGTAGCCTATCACTCTTTTTGGTAGTTTCAGTCTGCTCCACAGTAGAAGGCATGCGCTTAAGTGCTTTCACAGCAGATTTTCCTTGAGAGGAAACTTTTGAGGTGAGGCTGCTTTTTGATGATACAACTTTCTGTTTGCCTGCAGGTATAGCTGATGCCTGTTTTTTCCTGTGTCTCAGAAGAACAGTCTTCTTTTCTTCATCACCAGGAAATATAATGTGGTCTCTGATTGGAGTCCCAAGTTCATCATCAATCTCATGCTTTCTAGTGAAAGATGTTGAGCAAAATATTTAGCAAGTTAACTGAAAGCAAAATGAAAAGAAAATCAGCATGCATCCAATACTTACAAGCAATATATCAGTATGCGATTGTTGGGTAAAAGCCCCTCCCAAGCTCTTGTTATTATACCTTCTTCTAAAATGTCTTTAAATGCAATCTTCCTGACAAAAGCATCAAGCAGAAGTATCTAAAGCTTTAATTAAAAAAATTATGATAACTGTACCCAAAAATGAAAAATAAGATTGAAAAACATAGTACTACCTTGGTAAGCATTTCCTGTGGTAAGCCTTCGGGCAACGCCTGCACACAGCAAACTGCAGATCCAAATCTGCCTTATTCTCTCCTTGTTTACAAACATAGCACTTATGAAGGGGACATGTAAAAGATTCTCTTGCAGTAATCTGTTTCTGAAGCTGATCTGCAGCAATTTGATCATCCCAAAAAAGCAATTTCGATACACAATTTGGATGATAAAAATAACCACAGGTTGCAGAAGCGCAAGGAAAAACCTAAAATTTTATTAATTCAAAAATGTGAGCCATCAAAATGATAAAAAGAGAATAAAAATAACCATTCATTAAGAAGGTGTTGAGGTGGACGGTCATGCCCATCAAACTGTGGAAAGTTACAAAGTTACAAAATTTGTAACAGAAAGTATCATATTAATAAATCATTCTGACTGAATAAATAAGTTGATTTATGTCTGTTCACAGGAATAATTAAACAAACTCATGATAATGCACCAAATGGTCATTAAAAGTTGAAAACATCAACATTAATAAATCAACTAGTTTTTTTCTTTTTTCTTTTTTTTTGAAAGAAAGACAAAACTGAATACTAAGTGAACACTAGGAATTTGAAGTAACAGAAGCATGTACTAAATTCAGAGAGCATTGATGTGTGTTTAGCCTTTGGGAAGCCAGGATTGAATTAATTAATGCCACCCCATCTTATTTTTTCCCCACACTAGCTTAATTGATCACCCCGATAAATTAAGCTAGATCTTGTGCTTTTGTATGGTGAATTGCAAACAGCTATATCTGATATTAATTTCAACTGGAATTCCATCCTGGTGCAAGGCTCACAACCACAAAACAAGCAGCAAATGATAAAGCAATGATGGAAAGTAGATATCAGAAACTGGCAGACATCCAGTTTCTGATGGAAACCTATACCTCAGCATCAGAAGCCTTATCAGAGGAGCCTAGCTTCCCACAAGCAAAACATTGGTGCTGCTTATATTGACAATTCTTACAGAAAAAGCTCTGTATTGCCTGTCAAGTTAAGGGGAAAAACAAGTCAAAATAAACACACACATAAAAAAGAAACAAATGGCTTATTTAGGAAATATTAAACAATAGCATACTTCCACTTCATCCTCTGTAAGGCCGAGAGACACACACTCTGATTCTTCACCGACCTCCACACTTGCATGAAATGACCTCATACACCTCCCTTCACAACTGTGAGATATCACAAATCAAAATCATAGAATAAATTATAGATAGCAATAACCTGAAAACCACTAAATCAACCTGAAAAAAGAAGATATACAAGGAAATCCCTTTCTGACAGAAAGAAATTTTATTTCAACCCAAGATTCAATACAGTGAATGATATTAATTCTTTTGACAGAAAATCTTGTACACCACAACTTCAATGTACAAAATTCAAAGAGGCCTGAGTCAAATAGAAATATATTGTCACACTTACAATTATTATGAAGACAATCACAATATCAATGATGTAAATGATTCACTTTTTCTTTGATAGAAAGTAATGTTAACGATTTTGATAAGAACAACATCAATGATAACAATAGAGGTGAGGCTGATGATGAAGACCACAATAAAGCAACCTCAAACCACTTAAGTCAATTAATTAATTTTCTAGACAAAAGTCATAAAATGAAGTATCCATGGTATATGAATTTAAGATTAACCACCAAAAACTCATACCATAGAAGTTTGCCACCATTATCACAAAATGCACAAACAGAATCAAATAATTCATCCTCTTCCTTGGACTCATCTTCCCCGGCATCATAGACCATATCATCTTCTATATCATCAACAATAAATCCAGACAGTGTCATAGGTTGAACAATCTGTAAAAATTAGTCAGTGGACTTGATCAAACAATAAGAATGTACGAAAATTAAACAACAAAAAATGGTTACAAGAGGAAAGATTAGCTAAAGCAAGTAGAAGAGTAGAACCTCATCAAATAGTCTCTTCTTCCTTGGTTTCTCCTCAAGAAATGTGACCAGAAACTGTTCATATCATACAATTGTAATTACATTTAAGCATACATGTGACAGAACGATACTACAATTCTAAATGATGACAAAGCCAACAAAGTTTTCTTTCTCTTTTCACTAACACTTCAGCCCTCCTGATTATGCCCAAGCTTATAAAAGCATCTAATGGAACTTCTGTAAGCTGAGCCAAAACCAAAATGAATGAATTACTCGGCATTTTATCTTAAAACCACAATGTCTAGAAAACAGCAAACATCATTGTAGGTTTTGGAATGAGTACAGAAAAAAATAACTTTATTCATTAAATATAGTTTCAGAATCTGCTAAAATACCATCCCTTTAAAACAGAAATGACAAGGAAATACAATGGATATACAAACCTTAGACTTTGCTAAATCATCATCTCTTTTAAGGGCTTCACTGATCAAATCCATGTGATCCACCAAATCATTCTGTGAAGGTCTCACCTCATACAAGCTACAAACCAAATAAAACCATAAAACAAAAAAGAGTAGAAAAGGGCCAAATAAAAATAAAACTAAAAATTTGCACGAGTTTGAAATATACCTAAAAACCCTAGACAAAGAATCCCAAACAGATTTCCCAGTAGCTTCTGGATTCCTCTTTGCATACGAAAGACACTGCACTGTAATCAATATTGTCCTACAAATTTGCTCAAAGCTCTTCCTTGGCTTTTGAAGTTTTATCCAATATCGCTCTTTAGAAAGAACTGATATTTCAGGAATCACATTTGTAAGGTCAAATTTCCATGCTATTGCATGCTTATGAATCTTTTGGAGCCCGTTATCAGCAGACCCATGCAAGAATATGTGTTCCTTTTCACTCACAGTACTCTTGTGCTCACTCCATTGAATTGGCAACACAGAAAATGAGATGGGTTCATCTTTCTCATCTACAAAATGATAATTGGAGACAGACAGTGGCCCAACCTCTGTCTCGTCGTCTGAAGAGGCCATAATCTACACTTCACTTCTAATTGACAACTAAAACAAAAACCAAGTAGTGCATGAGAAAAAAAAATTACAAAAGACTACAACAAGGGTAACAAATAATAATAAAAAATTCAATGAACGTAAAGAAGTCTTTCAACTTAAAAAAATTAAAGCATTGAAATCAATATAAAAATTTTCAATTTCGTTTAAAATGAAACATGCCAACTAAGTGAAAACAATAAAATACATTGCATCATTGCAATTTGGGTCGTTTCGTTAGTCCCTTCAGTATCTAAGCATGTTTCACAAAAAGCAAAACATATTTTTTAAAAAAATTTAAAAAAAGCAAGTACACGCCAAAATGCAAACTGAGCATGGGAAATTCCCGAACACCCTAAATTGAAGTTTCTGTCAAAAACATAAAACTGGAATATTATAATTACGGGATTAGTGAAATTAGTAACCAAAATTAGGGTTTCGTCCTTTTTTTCACTTTTTTTTCGAAGGCAGTTTTCGATTTTTTTCTGTTAATGAGACTCACGTGTCAGTTGCCTGACATGATAAGAGAGGCTAACAAAGCTCTTGAATTCCCATTGCTTTTCCCCTCTTCCAAAATTTTCTTACAAACCAAACAATAAACTAGGGTTTTCATCACAAACAAAATAACAATAACAGCATAAAATAAACGTACAATTACCCGAGAAGTGAAATTACAAACCAAACAAACAACTAGGTTTTCGCCTCGACTGCTTTATTCACGACAGAACACGCAACGCATTCTATACGGATTCAACTTTAACTGGCGATGGAAAAACGAAAACATAAATTAAACATGAGAGTGGAATAAACTATTACTTGCCCTCTTTTTCTACCCGGTTTTTGGCGGTTTAATACTGATAGTGACGTGGCAGTGGAGTGGGTCCATCGTCCTTGCAATGGAATAAACATGGCGGTTAAATACGGTGTTCATAAGTGGGCCCTCATTTATTTATTATTTAAATAATTTTATCTACAAATTAAAATTTTAACTTTAAATATAAAAAATTTAAATTTCAAACTTCAAAATTAAATTATTTTTATTAAAATTCTAAGAACTTGGATCCACGTACATAAAATCTAAATTCATTGTACAAATATAAACACTCTGTTTGGTAATTACATTATTCAATATTATTAAAGGATAATGCTGTCAAAAGAATACTCATGTAGGATACAGTAGTCTGTCCACAGTGACTATGTAGAAAAGGAAAATTTTACAGAGACAAGAAGTTGGCAGCACTGGCATGTCTCTCTTTACCAAAGTATAACAAGCTTCACAAAAATTCTTTCTTTTCTTAAGAGTTTCCAGAGATTGGGAATGGAAAATGTGAATTCCTATCTAACTGTGAATATGTTCACTTTTTCTTTTTTTTTGCATGGAAATGTGCGTGATGATTCGATGAATGCTATCCTGCAGGGGTGTCCTCATTCTCGACTAGTGAAGAGATTGTTGAGTCAGAGGCAGCATCATCAACGGTCAAGTTCGAGACTTCACCTCCCAGAGATGAGATTTCGTCTTCCCCACTTAAAGATGGCACTGGGGATGCATCGGTTGTGGTGGTACTGTTGCCATTAGCTGGGGAGGGTAGTGGGGATGCATCAGGAGTGGCGGTGCCGTGGCCATTGGATGGGGAGGGCGACAACTCTGCCTCTTCTACCTGTTGCTGCAGGCTCCAGTACATTATGCTAGCAGTTATGGTGAGGATCATCTTCTGGTTTACCTGCCAAATCATTAGGAAACAAAAGGTCGTCAAATTGAATCAGCATTATATAAATGCAAATCTAACTACAGTAGCATTCACACCTCCATGATGTCCTCGGGCAACAAGAAAATGGAACAGCCAAGCTTCCGAGCCACACTAATTATGTATGTAGCATTTAACCTCTTTTCCTCATCTATCATGTCAATCAAATCAAAAAGTGAGATTATATGTCCATCAGTATCTTCCTCAGATGAGAATAAAAGAGCAAACAAGTAGGATATGTGACTCGCCCAAATTAAGCATATAAGATTTTTTTGTCCAATCAAAAAGTGATTGCACCAAAATATCATACCACTTTCACCCTTGGTGACAAGATTCCAATTGACCACCCTTGGCTCCACAGAGCTTAGAAGCTCAAGGAAGAATAATCCACTAGACAGGCTCTTATCCTTAAAAATCAGAGTACACACAAGTAAATCATGATTATCAATAAGATATATAATATTTAAGGAAAAATATCAAACTTGGTTTAACCTTGAAACTCTCCATTTGAGAAGTTCTGCCTGTACTTCTAACTTTGTTGTTTGCCCAACTAAGGATATCAGCATCGGTAATCTCCTTTCCTTGGGAGCGCGATCTTAAGTGCTTTAGGTGTTGAAGCATATGAAATCTCATCAACTGCCATAGGAATGCTGAAACAGATACGGTCAAATTTCAGCTTTTGCGGATGAAACTTTCTCAGCAGTGAGTGATCTAAATTCACAGTCAATGACAAAGGTTTTATCCCTCAATACATGATGAAAAAGTTAATGGGAAATAGATAAATAGCCTGTTTTATAAATTTTGAATACACTGCTTTAGCTTCAAAGGCATTGGGGCCAAACTCATTCAGGCACAAAAATGTCAAGCAGGATAAGAATAGTCCAATGGAGAGCATTACCACGTATGAGCTTCTTATTTCCTTGCACTATATCATTTCCAGCAACGTTCACTAGGGAAAATTTCAATTGCTTTCCAATCTTTATGACTTGATTACAATTCTCTACTTTTCTAAAGGGCATCTTAATTGGTGGCTTTGATGCCTGCTTCCAGTTAACCAACCCAGGGGAAACTTTGTCCAGCACCTCTAGAAGCATCCATCTGCATGCATAACTGAAGGCCATGAATCATGACTTTGATCGTCAAAATACTTTGATGAAGCAACTATGTTGCTCTGCCTTCAAAGATTGTTTTATCAATTACAACAGTAGAAGCGCCTTGCATAAAACT
Organism: Xylocarpus granatum; assembly: GCA_019650275.1. Taxonomy (NCBI): domain Eukaryota; kingdom Viridiplantae; phylum Streptophyta; class Magnoliopsida; order Sapindales; family Meliaceae; genus Xylocarpus; species Xylocarpus granatum. The sequence continues at coordinate 213,824 of BNST01000518.1, read as the reverse complement.
TATAAAATTTTGTCACTATGACAAGAATTGCTAAGCAATAAACACTTACCCATTCCTGACATCCTCGAACACATTATTACAGTAAGTAACAATTCCAAGACTGTTAATCCATAATCGAAACCATCTCTCTTCTCTAGATGTTTGCACATCATCTGTCATCATCTCTGCAAAAGAGATCTTTTTGGCGTCTGTAGTCAAGCCACTCCTGCAGGAATACACATACCCTTTTGTCTCAATTAAACGAATTAAAAATACCACCAACTGAAAATAACAGTACAACCACAACTTAAAACAGTAAAATAAATATGTAAACTGATAAGCAAACCCCAACACCCCTTTAAACAAGTAAAAAAATGGTATGCACACACAGGTACAAGCAAAATGTCCAAAGTCTCTCACAATAACTTCCAAAAAATGTATCATTCTCAAAGAAAGAAGCTTCTCCAAAAGTTTCCAACCAAATAATAGAGGGTCAAAAGGTTTCAAGAAAACAATATGAAATATAGGTGTTTCTTGATTTTCCACCTCTGATGAAATATCTGTGCCACAAATGCAAGGTTTAAATTTGGTGATCCCTCAACTATATCTTTTGGAGTTAAATATCGTTTGCAGTCCATTCTCTCTGCATGATCAAGTACCAATTTAGCCCTTTCAGTGGAATCTTTCGTATCCAATGTGGATGGACTACAGTGTTCCGGCGCAAGAACATTAAGGAGGTAAGCATATGCCTTCCCATCCTGCGTGTGTATGAACAGAGATATCAATATAGGCATCATAGATGTACATTTAACTCATGTGACATGCATAAGCAGTTGCAGCTCTAGTTGCTAGCAGAAAAATCAAACTCTTGATCAGAGACAAAAAATTAGACACAGAAGCTGGAAAAGCACCAATATGGCAGGCCATAAGTATTCGCTTAAAATGCTCCAGTTCCACTTTCATCAGTGCTCACAGTTTAAACCCCACAATAAGTCACAAATTTTAACTAAAGTTTACCGAACATGTGACCAAAAACATTCAAATTCCTACATAGTACATGAAATAGCAGAAGAGATGAAAAATATATCCAGACATTTGATCTCTGAACCCAACCCTCACAAAAGAGATAAAATATATCCAATCCAACATTTAATAGGAAGCAGAAGTTCACTAAGACTACATATAATGCCATGGCTTCATCTTGACAAGCCTAAGTAATTAATAACACCAAGCCTAATTAATTAATAACACCAAATGAGGAGAAATGTATAAATTACATCACGTAAGTACGGAGAATTAGCATACAAATATCTCACTCATGACAGCTCACAAGTTACAGAAAGAAACAAATTACCTTCAAATCAGAAGAAAAGTTTGCAACAGGCTTCTCATATCCTGCCTTTTTCAGATGGAAATTCATCCATTTTAGTAAGACCTTCTCAGGGGCTAATCCCATAAGCTCCTCAACATCCTGCAAGATATAAAATGCATAATCAAACACTTATCCAAATCTCCAATCTCCACCAGGACACATAACATCCCAAAGAATACATTCTAATAGAAAAACAAATGGTTATAAAAAAACTTAATTACACTGTTGTCTTCCACCAATTCCACAAGCTGAGGTGTCTTCTTAAGGTTAAGATCTGCTAATAGTTGGATCTGACGGAAACAAAGTAAGAAGTAAGTGCAAGAAAAATTTACAGAAAATAAGTCAAAATAGTTGGCCACCATAAACATAACGTTCATCTCTACATGGAAATATTGGAAACTAGACCCTTTTCTTGATACAAAAAATTGGTATAAAAGGTTGCACAACCCTATGAAAGTCAATCTTAGGGATATCAGATGCCCACCTTTATGATTTGGGAAATCAATCCAAGCACCAGATGAGGCTACAAGAAAATGAAATCAAAAACCTTAGCCTAACAGAACATAAGCATTTAATGGATATGAAAATCTTAATAACCTAAACTCACCCTCCCTTCAACCAGATCTTGTGTACCAATGTTAACCACTGTGCAGCCAATAGCCTTTGCAGAGTTGAGGCAGAGGGTGTGGTTCTCATTCCTCTCCCATGGATTGAGAACCCGTTTTGTGTTGATAGCTCGTTCATCTATTGTCCCCGGCACAGCAACATTGATCAGCTTACTGTAGCAAACAAACAAAAATTCAACACCACTGCCACAAAATATCAGCTTCAGCTGACATAGCAAAGTAGAGCATAATAAAGCAGAGCCTGCTTAAATACCATAGAAGAACTCCATCTTTTGCGAGATCAAATAGATCATTTTTAGCTGGGTCTAATGGAAGAAACTGCTTCAGAAAAGGATCATCACCAAGATAGCTGTTTATGTGAGCAACATAAGATGCTTTCTCTGGTTCACTAATTGTGTGAAGAAGGGTGGTTGTGGAAGCCTTAAGAAATGATGAAGAGTTTTTCGCACTTCCTGGTTTTGTGGTAGCTCGACCTTGCAAATTGAGATATGCCTGCCCATTCCACATAATTTATTACCAAGTTGTGTACTAATTTTAGTTTAAGAGTATAAGTTCACACTTCCCTTAAGTTAATCAAACTGGTACCTCCAACCACAATATTTCTAGCTCTTAAGACATCCAAGCCCAGCATATATTAAATCTAATTTTATACAATAATATTCATTAATCTGATACAAATAAATGAAAAACGAAATGAAGTAATGCAGCAGCAGACCTATCATGGCTTACCCTGAGGAAGGCTTCAAAATCAATCTCATCACTCATCTCAGGGTACGACTCAGCCAAGATCCCCTTGACATCATCCTCATTGAACATGTCACTGAAAGCCTTCAATTTCAACATCAAAGGAGGCAAATCTTCCACAGTAACTTTGCCATTTTGATTCTTTATTGAAATAAACTAATAACCACAAATAAGATATGTGTTATAGCAAAGTTGAAAAAGAAAAGAAGTTGCTATAATTGTACCAAACCTAATTCAAGAACAAAGATGACTAGAAGCCTAACAATTAAACAATAAATTTATAGAAACTGTAAGAACAAACTTACTTTGGATTTAAGGCTGCGAAGCTCAACTTGTGTGAACTGGCTTTGGAGCCACTGATCGTTAACAAGAACTCCAACATAGCTTGACATCTCCGTGAACTGTCCAACACGGCGACCCCTGATAACACCCTAATCGTCTTCTCCAAATGACGCCAAATTGACAAGATTTCCACAGGAATCTTTAAATCCAGATCCCAAAAATCAATACCACAATAAGAAACTCAAATTCATATACTGAATTTTAGTTATTAATTAAAAAACAAAAACAACAAAGTATAGGAAGGAGAATCCGCGCTCAAATCTAATGCAAAATCACATGAATACGAATAAAAAGGAATCTAAATAAGAGCCAAAGTAAGTACAAACCACAACGCAATGAACAAGTAATTCTAAGTGTGCCATATGTAATATGAAAAAATAAATCAAAACCCGTCAACAAGGACGTTCAATGATCAAGAACCCAGAAACAAAATTTGGTAATCTATCAAATTAGCCAACTATCAAATCCAAACAAAAGAAACCCAACACACTTAAAACACAAAAAAAAACTGAATAATATCAACAAGAATGTAAATCCAAGAAGATACCAGAAATGTGAACACAATGTTCAATCAAATTTAGTAAACAACATATCATACCAACAAATAAGAATAACGCAAGGAACAAACTTAACCCCAAAACCACAAAAAAACCGCATATTTAGAATTGTATTTCATTTGCTAAATCAGGAAATGAAACAGAACCATCAAAGAAAGCGTATAAACAAAGAGAACCCAGATGAACATACCAGTTAAAATCCAAGATTTTCACGTACAGTTTTTTGTTTCAAGGTTTGACCTGTCTCGAAGGAACTTATAACACAAGAAATATTGGACATAAAGGATCTATTTTTCTTCACAGAAGAACAAGGGGTCAGAGAGAGGGAGCCGGTTTTATTACCATAGAAGAGAAAGCGAAGAGTGTCCATGAATTGGAGCTCATTTGGCAAATGTCCAATATTTGCGAGTGTATGGTCGAACAATGTACTCGCTTCCTGCACTGGACAGCTAAGTAGATTTCCTGTACACGTGTTTGGAGTTTGGGATCTTGTGCAACTACTTCTGTCGCAGTTCTGTACTTGCCAGCCAGCCAGCCAACCAACCAATCTTTTCAAGTTTCGTATTAAGATTAAAAATTAAAAACAAATTAATTAAATTACACGTAAATGGTAATTATTAGACATGCGAAGGCGATTGTGTTGTTATCATCATTCCTTCTTGCATTAACAAGTTAATGGTCATGCAATGCAATGTGAATTATGAGATTTTTGGAATAACTAATGAATGCTAATGACCCTACATCATCACGTTAATTAATAATCATAATAAAATTACATATTATTTGAATTTAAGATTATCCATCTATGCATTACATATTATTCGACACATCTATGTATCGTATAGGAACGTAAGATGTATAAAATAAGAACACTCATGAAGTATATGGATTTCATAATTTATTTAAATTATACGGTGGCTTGTGGAATGAGTAAATATAATGAGATACGGTCGGTAGGGTTCTTTGTATGACGACCGGAGACAACAATAATACCCACTTATATCTCTGCTAATCGCTACGTGATCCCAACGATGATCCAACTTCTCAAGTCTCAATCATCAATTCAGTTCACATTTCTTTATCACAATACAAACTATTCGGCCAACAACCGTTTCGAGGTTTACCTGGAGCAAATGTCTCATTCCATTATATGCCACCGACCAAGCCGTTCAATCCATGTGGCTTGGACAACGTTCTATAGTATTGGGGAAATTATTATTATTATATATTTAATTATATGCAGGATCTTATAGAATTGGTTCTTTGTTATGTTATTGTTGGTCAATAAACAACAAATGGATGCATGTGGAGAGTAAAACTGATCGGAAAAAGCCGCACAGTTTGATGCGAAGCATTTGTTTGGCTTATTGTACAGGTGAAATATTGACGAATCCTAAAAGCAGCTGTGGAAAAACAATCTCCAAGACCCAAAGAACAAAAGGAAAATAATTTGTAATGTTAATATTCCAGTCCCTGTACCGCTATGTTCAAGATGAACAAGTTGCTAGCTAAACATATCATTCCACTTCAACCTACGAGTATACATATGGTGTAATAAAACTCGTTGGTATGTCTGTATATATGGTTCTTAGATTTTGGATTTTGATGCTATCAGAATGTTGGACTGAGAAGCAAAAGGCAGGTATGGTTTCTGAGACAAGAAGTTCTGAAGCTGGTCCTTCTGTTATGATATCTGATGAACTGGGGATTGTTTTGGGTGTGAGTGTAAGAGAGATGCTCCAGCCAGAGATTTCAAGACGCATGTGGGAATTCTATGCTTCAACGGTTCTTCAGATAGAATGATTCTGAGATCTCTTTAATCCGAGACCTGATATCATAACTCGCTTGGTTATATTTTCTATTGCTCTTATTATTATCCGAAAGAAGACATAAAATGTTTCATCACTCTGAGCAGTATGCAGGTCAAAGCCAGTAATACACATGTTGCCACCCGGGAAAAGCTGGATGTCATGTCAGGATGCATATTCTGTCTGTTAATTGTTTAGATCTTGAAACTAACAAACATATTGAATTGCACTGTAAGCGCTAGGACTCTGGTTGTCTTGACTATGGTTTATGAGGTTAATGAAATTACCTGTTGGGAGTAAATGTAAAAGAGACTGATAGATCCAAGATTTGCACCTGGATTGTTTGGAGGTGAACAATGAGAAATTTACCAAGGAACTAGATCCAAGATTTGCACCTGGATTGCTTTGACGAAATCTTGAAAAATCAGGAGAGGGAAGACCAATTCATGCTACTCCAATGATCAAACTAGAGCTTCTTAGTTTTTCAATTACCAAGGAACTACAGAGCATCAAAAGGTTTTTCCGGCTTCACTCCATTTGGAAGGAGAAGCCAATCAATAGTGGCAATAGTTAGTTAAGGCATTCTTACAAAGAAGAAGGTCAAAGCATCGCGTGGTTAGTATTTTCAGAGGAATTTTGGACTATCGAATGCAAGGACTCTGACAAAGTCCTTTCAACAATCAAGCAAACAGACACATTGAGGGAGTATCAACGGGAGTTTGAAAAGTTGGGTAATTGAGTACAAGGTTGAGTACAAAAAACTCTTATAGGGATGTTTATGAGAGGTTTAAAATCAGAAATATTCAAATGTTCAAACCAAAAACATTGAAGGAAGTCATAAGTCTTGTGTCAATGTGAGATAAACAGCTCCTCCACCCATATCACGCATAAGGAGACTAACATGGAAAAGATGAAAAAACAAAAAAGAAAAGAAAAGAAAGCACAAGACTTGTGTTTTAATTGTAATAAAAGATTTACTATGATCATAAATGTCAAGAAGCCCAAATATCATTACTCGAAGTTTATGAGTGCAAGGAGATATACAAATGTGAGGAAGTTATGAAAGCACTATTGGTAAAAGATAAATTTGACGAGATAACAGAGACTGAAAAATCAGTATGGTGGAATAGACCTCGGGGACAATGATCCACTTCAGGGGGAAGGCAATGATAAATTCAAGATTTGTACGTGGGTTGTTTGGAGGTGGACAAGGAGAAGTCTATTTACTAGAGACTTCATTGTCGTGTCATATAATCACTGGTGTATATTTCTCCGTCCATATTAGCATGGCAGACAACTTAATTAGCACTTCTACTTGTGTTGTGAGTTCAGCTACCGTTAAATTTTAATCCTTAATTTGTGATTTCTTGTCATTTTGGGTCAATGTTCTAAGTTCTGGCTCAAGTTTTATGGAACTTTGTTTATCATCTCCCTCTCTCCCTATTATACAATTCAATAAAGATTCCTGCAGTAAACATACATCTATTAGTTTTGATGGAGGTTCTTGCTCCAATGAAACCCACACTTGAAAACGAGGAAAGTTGCCGGTTTCACTAAAACCAGACCAAAGCAAATACAATCAAACATGAAAAATTACAGTCAGGTTCCAGTTGTTTGGTTTAAAATGTTGTGGGTTTCAATGCATATAAACCAAACAAATTAAAGATGCTCTTGAGTATTTAAACCCCAAAATTATGCTAGGGTCGCTCTTGAATTCCAAGTCCTTTGATCGACAGTAATAAGACAATTGAACAGACATTATCTTAAAGGAAAGGCCAGCAACTTGTTCTTTGTACAGACTGTAAGTTACCAAATCGAGACCATAAAATAATGGAAACATCAAAATGTGTTTTATGTTCTTCGACTCTACCGTGATTAACCACTTATCTTCCCAGTCTGGATTCACATGACACACCTAGAAATAAGCCACAAATAGATTAATCCATAAGCTAACTAAAACTCCCTAAACTTTCCTATAAATTAAGGTCCAAGAGACTCATTAATTGGGAAGCAAAATGGCCAAAACTGTTAGCAAAGTTTTGGTTCACTTGGTAGTGGCAATGTTGCTCATTGCTTTGGTGCAAGGATCAATGGCTAGGTCCATATGCAACATCGACTCAAGGAAGTTGAAGTTCTGCCGGCCCGCCGTCACAGGCAGGTCGCCTCCACCACCAACCAAGCAATGTTGTGCCGTCATGCGTGGAGCCAGTTTGTCTTGTCTCTGTAGATACAAGAATGTCCTCCCTGCGCTTGGGATTAACCCCATTAATGCCCTGGCCTTGCCCAAGAAATGCGGCCTTAGAACTCCACCAGAATGCAGAGGTAAGTAGTTTGGTATCAATGTTCTAGGTGTCGGAATTCGTGGATTTCCACCTCTTTTTTGTATTACATTGACAACGGTTGTATTCTTGACCATGTGTGGTGGCATCTGTTTGTACATATGCTCTGGTGTGTTTGTTATGTCTCTCTTCCATTTGCTCATTGAGATAATAGTAAAATATTACTCGTGTCTCTAAATTTTTTTAATTTCCACATTAACAGTATGTTCATAACACTAGCTTATTTGTTCCAGAAGAAATGGTGAAGCATGATTTCTGATATTTTTCTTCTTTTTGCTGCAGTGGCTTGATAGGGCTGAGCTTTGCGTCAACTTTCAAGCATTGTTTAAGCTTTACTAGACTGTTCCAATTTTCATCTTCCATGGAAACTGTTCGAATTAGTATTAATAAGAAGATTGTATTTTGCTTTATGTATTAGCAATCCACTCTCATAAGATGCATTACAAACAGGCAAAGGATCATCCTTTATAAAAGTCTTTTATAAGACGAGCTCATCTCATTATATACAATGCACCGCGGGCAAGAAGAACGAAATTCATTTGTTGAAACTTGAACAAAATGGTATATTCAACTGATAAGAACCATGTATTTTCTGTAAAAGCAATGTGTTTCTATTACATGTTTTCTAGAAGACTACTAAACTCCTGATACGTACAACATGCTGCTGCCTCAAAACTGCAACTCTTGTGCTCCAAAACTGTACTCCATTGGACATAAAAGCCGAAAATTGGGTCAAAACAATATGTTGATCGTTGTTATTAACTGATAAAATGAAAATCCGCAACTGGATTTATTGTGTGCCATGCCATGTCATTCCATACTACAGAGCTTTCTGCACAAGTTAGCTACCCCAATCTCAACTTAAACTTGTATTCATAAAAGGGATACTTTGACCAAATCCTCACCATGAAGCTGGAAGAAGATTGTAAACCTAACACTCCGACTGACTGCCAAGAGGTCCACCGAAAATGCGTCTCATGTAGTTATCATCAAACTGCCTCCAGTAGTATAGTGTAGGTAGGACGATCTATTAGCATCGACAAACTAGTCTTTGCACGAAGGAGGTGGGTTGAGGCAGATTCCTCAAAGGAAGGCAAAGGCAGGTTCATGTGCGAGTGAGGGAGCTCAGTGAGAGGTTTTTCCCGGCAAACTTATAAGCTTGAGTGTTTCCGGGTGGGAGTGACACGTGGAAAATTTGCGTTTGTAGGCTGCCACGTTTGAGACAGGCATGTTCGAGGATGGGGAATTGGGTTAAACTCTCCTCAGACTATGCCGACAATAGCAAAACACAGGCAAGGATTCGGACACACCAAATAACCCAAACTTGTTGAAGTTCGGGAAACTGACCAAAAATGAAATTGAAATGTCTCAAACGCCCTTCTTGGCATTAATCCTTGCATTAAATTCGTTCAAATTCGCTACTTACCAAGTTTTCAAAAACCCAATCGGCGATGGCCAAGAGGCCCACGAATCCCTGGCCCAATTACTGGTACCAGAAACTTGGAACCTTGAAAATTCTTATGCAGACAATGGGAACACAACATTTTAGGGACCAAGCAGATTGCAACTACAGAATTGGCGAAATCTCATCCGCAATTGGCTATCGTGCACATCATTGTCTCGAACATATTTGTAAAGCCACTTACTTTCTCAACCTCAGTAATGTATTTGTTTTAATGGTGCTCTCTCTTCAAAGAGAAATCCGAAAAGCTAACGCCCTTTTTGCTTTCGGAAACTTGTTGTCAATCTATCAAAGTTTCTGATTCAACCACGTTGCCTTTTTAACCAAATCGAGTCCCCAGCTCATAATATTCTTCAAGAACCAAAATCCGTCCTCTCTTTTTGCAATTTCCTAAAGCGTATTCGCGTTACAACAGAAGCACTTTTTTTTTCCCAGAAGCATCTCAACATTCTGAGATTGGCAGATCATATTTTGGGTGTTGGGACCAGAACCCATTACGTGCAGTTGCTTTAAAAGGCTTCAAATGTTGAAATGCAATGGTAAGGGACTTGGCAGATTGTCTGATTTGTCTATGGTGATTTTAATGGCAGTAACAAAAAGACTGAGTTGAGGTGGGGATTTGGGTGGAGTAATAAATGTTACGTTTGCATGTGCAACAGCCTGACTGCTTATAAACAATGCAGAGAGATTACCTACCACACGCCAACGCCGTGAACCATAAGATATTTCCTTTTACTGTGAGTCGTAAGTGCTTTTGTAAGAAGTGATTTCTACACTTTTTACATATAAGCTATGATTTCTCACAGAACAGCCCAGAAACTGTCTAAAGATTGAATGCTGTTTTGTGGCTGAAAAATGAACGCATAAAATTTGTTTGAACCAAGTAAAATAGCTATCATTCCCCATCGCAGTTCACAGACATACCCAAAAGACCTTTTCCTTTGAACAATTCAACGATTCGACTTTCATTTAGTGCCTCCCCATCTGTGTCTCTTGGTCCACCCTCAACTTGCACTTGTGCATTTTTCTTGCTGGGTTGGACACCTTATCAGAGCCGTCCATCGTGATTATCCGATAAAATATCACATCCCATGTGATCATGTGATTGACTGGTAAAGAACCCTCCTGCTACTTAACAATTTTTCACAATATTAAAATCAAAATCAATTTTGCAAGTATTTTGAGTAATACGCAGGCAGTGATGTTTCTGGTTTTGTCTCACAGTTTGACCATGGCTTTGTTCTGGCTTTATGAGTTGTTTATTTAATTACCCAATCAATTAGGTAAAGGCATACGCCATTAAAATAATACAGAAGAAGAAACTGTGGGATGTTGGGAACTTGGTGTTAATTATATTAAAATAAAATCTACAATTGGTACGTCTAGTGCTTGATCTAACAATGCCAGACCGATGAGATGTTCATGCATTTAACCTTGTACGCAAATTGATTATGCTCATGCTAATGCATTCCACAACAAAAAAGTACCCGGTACAAGTAATAACAATAAAAACAAAGGTTTAAAATGGCTGTAATGCACTTGAGTTTATGACCAAGCCATTTGTTATACCATTAAATCATATGTCAATTTTTATATATTTTTTTATGTAATAAATATATTATAGTGTAATTATTTAATATTATATATAATTAAAATTATTAAAATAACATAATTCAAAAAAATCGGTTTAATTATGTTGGTATTGAATTTAACAAATTATAAGATTTGGCGTGAATTAAAAGCTAACTTTAACGGGTTTTAAAAATAAAAATTAGTTGTAAGGTGAGGATCAATGCTTCACATAACTTTAAAATTTTTTATTTTTTCATAAATAATTATGACAAAAAAGATTGGAAACTTAGGCCGACAATTGATGAATCTATCGTTTCACATGTAATTTTGGAAAAATAATTCTTCTTTTAATTAATGGGTCATTTCTCACCAACCCTCCGATTATCCTATTTACCACCGTCAATGTTAGCGCGTCGATCACCTTAGCATAGCCGGCATCATTTTAACACCTATTGTCATCCCTGCCATTATAATGACATCGCAAACGTAACGACGCCGATGTTAAAATTTTTCTTGAATGTAACATCGTTCGCATTTAATATACAATGCGGTCACTTTCTGCAACAATCTTTTGCAAATTTAGCTCTAAATTATGATACCCTGCCATGTTGCCAAATGCATTCCAGTCCATGCCCAACATTACATTGTCCGTTTGGTAATGACACGTGATCGTGGGCTCGCGCACCCAACGTGACCATTTTGCGCGTTTTGAGAGACCTGCACGCACCTCGACAATTGCCAGGTTGGCACTCGTTTGCTTTTAGCTGTCGTCCCATCAGGGGATTGTTGAGCTGAGAGCCCACCACATTGTTTGTTCGCTCTCGCTAGCTAAGCTTGAAGTTACAGGCTACAGCCGGGAAAGCGACCGGTTTTGACCAGTTCATGGTTTGACGGTTCGCAGTGCAGGCAGGGCAAGCCGTGAATGGCTAGAGATCAATTTTCTACTTCCAATAATCAATTACCTTTGACTTGGTTTTATTACACGGACTTCGCGACATCAGGATGTTACGTGCTTTAGTTTCTAAAAATTTTTACTTAATAAATTATTAAAATTGATAATTTTAATTTAAAATAAAAATATCAAATAATTTATAAATTAAAAATTTATTACATTATATTTAAATAATATATTAATTACAATCAAATATTTAATATTAAAAATTTTTAAATTAATTTATTTAAATTAAAATCAATAATTCTAAATTAATTTAGATTTGGACAAAAAATTAATGTAAAATAAAAATATTAGGTAATAAATAAATTAGGGTTGAATATTCAATATTAAATAAATTTTGAATTAATAAAACTATTAAAAAATATAATTCAGAATTTGGGAATATTTTAAACTAATTTTTAGTACAGTTACAGCTCCGGAAAACACGAGCTCGGCTTCGGCTTATCCAAGCCGATGCAACAAACGCAATACAGGAGAACGGCGAACGCGTAATTATATTTATAAATATTAAAAAAATACTCAATTGAATTTGAAAAAAAATATAATAAATATAAATAATTGCAAAGCCAGCCTAAAAAAATTGATCTTTTCGCTGGCTCTCTCTCTCTCACTCTCTCTCCGCAGAGAAGAAAACTCTCGAGCGTTTGCCAAGAAGATCGGCGGAGCTGCTGATCTCCGGCGGAGGTTATTTACCGGCAATGTGTAACACGCGCGCTAACAGCGTAGTACTCTCTGCAGTGCTGCTTGTGCTTTACTGTGGAGTTATAGCTCAGGTCTCAGCTCAGGGATCTAACACTACAAGTCGCTGGCAGACATTGAGCGGTGAGGTTTTATAGTTTGAGGTTGGCTATTCTATGCTTGTTAGCTGAGAAAAGGTGTAGTAATACCTAATAAGAAAGGAAAATGCAGCTTTGAGCTCAGTACATGCTTTGTGGTTACGGAATACAGAATTATTTATTTTTTTTGTAATTTTAGAAGTAGAAACAATAATCAAAATCAAGAAAACAATATAAAATGAAGTTAGCATTACGCTTTTCTTTGAATTTCTTCTTTTATTACTAAAATCTGAAAATAATATGGAGGAGTTAGAATTGCTGGTTGCAATAGACTCCTTCCAGTTTTTTTTTAAATATCTTTCTTTGTAAAGTTTTCATTTTTTTTCAATTATTCTTCTCAAAGCTGAGCAGTCATCGTTTAAATCTGAGGAATATTGTTTTCCAGAAGCAAGTAGTTTTGCTTTGGATTTTGAGAATAAAGATAATTTGGAAAAAAGAAAATTCTGAAAACAATTTTTTCTTTCTCTTATGGTGAACTGCTCGATAAGCTCACTTCTTGGGTTATGCTCGCAGGGGAAGCACCTTTGGTGGTTGCACGTGGTGGGTTTTCAGGACTATTTCCGGATTCTAGTTCAGCAGCTTATAATTTGGCAATGATAACGAGTGTGCCCGATGTAATCTTATGGTGTGATGTGCAATTGACAAAAGACGGTGCTGGGATTTGCTTTCCTGATCTTAAGCTGGATAATGCTTCTAACATTGCTATTGTTTTCAAAAATCAGCAAAAGACTTACCTTGTTAATGGAGTCCCCACATCGGGATGGTTTTCCATTGACTACACCCTTAGTGACCTATCAAGTATTATTTGTAAGTTTTTTTTTCATTTTCTTTTTTCCATTCTTTCTCTTTTTGAACGAATGGCCTCATTAAACCTTTTGTGAATCAATTATTATATGCTTTGATGTAGAGTTAATTTCTTATATGTGGTTGAGCATTGAAATTACCTGAAGATACTATAAGTTTGGTGAGTATAAAACCTAATTGGCTTATAAACTCAAGATTGTAAAATTGTTCTGCAAGTCAATGAAATGGGCAAAAACAGAGACCTTCTTTTGGCCAGTAGGATATCTGGTCCACTATGCATCAGTGTCTCATGGTCATTTGGAACCCTACATGATTATTGACCAATACGTTTTTATTGCTGGTAGTAAAGATTCTTTGTGTATGTAATTGAAACATTTATCTTTTATTACCTTCTCCTATATGTTCATTGGTGTTCTCGTAATCTTGACCTGTGAGTGAAACACTGAAAAATCCACTTCTCTGGTGTCTCATGTTTGTTAATTGCATACAACTTTTCCTGACAGTAGGTTATATTAAATTGTAATATTCATTTTTCCCAAAGACTAAAATAAAAGTTCTTAGTTTAGTTTCATTGAGTCATTGAGTAATAACTGATCATAACCTAAAATATAGCTTGGCAGTTTGACTGTCAACTGAAATGTAGCTGCTCTTAAATTTGGATATGCACATGCTGGCTGTGAAACCAACAAATCAAAGTTTGTTACACTGGTTTGAGCTATTAAATTCTTCAGCTTATCTGCCTTTTAGGAATTAAAACTAATTATTGGTCCATATGAGTGATTACCTGAGCCTACTGCTGAATAGGTGAAATTTTTTCTCTGTTTTTGTCACTGTCTTTGTGGTGCTTGACATTCTAATATGCATATTTTTTTTCTTATCCGGACAGTAAATCAAGGCGTTTATTCTCGAACTAATAAGTTTGATGGCAATGTGTTCCAAATTCTCACTGTCGAGGATGTTGCAAAACAATTAAAACCACCAGGCTTCTGGTTGAATATCCAGGTAAAAGATAGGTCGTGAACTTCTTTCTCCATTAAGCTAGTGCTGTTTTCAATTTTCTGTTAGTTTTGCATTTTAGCTCGTTGCGTGAAATAGAATCTGCTCTTTTGATGATTTTTTTACCTGACCCTTTTGTCCTGATGCTTCTGCAGCATGATGCATTCTTCACACAACACAATTTGACTGCAAGAAGCTTTGTACTTTCTGTGTCTAAAAGTGTGGCTGTCAGCTATATCTCTTCACCGGAGGTGAATTTCTTGAGGAGTATTGCAGCAAGATTCAGTCCAAGCATCATAAAGCTGGTTTTCCGGTTTCTGGGACGGACTGAAATTGAGCCTACAACCAACCAGACTTATGATTCTCTTTTAAAGAATCTTACATTTATCAAGACTTTTGCCTCAGGAATCCTTGTTCCTAAGGATTACATATGGCCCCTAGATGAAAGTCTTTACCTACTACCTCACACCTCTGTCGATGCTCATAAAGAAGGGCTAGAAGTCTTTGCATCAGATTTTGCAAATGACGTTCCATTTAGCTTTGACTACAGTTATGATCCCCTAGCTGAGTATATGTCTTTTATTGACAACGGTAACTTCTCTGTTGATGGTGTCCTGTCGGACTTCCCACTAACTCCATCAGAGGCCATAGGTAATTTCTCATTTATTTCCATTGCATAGCTCATACGCATCTGAAAAAAATATGTCTTAAGTATTACTTAATTGTTATCTTAAATGTATAATGCCATATTTGTGACTTTTTTAAGTATTACAAGGGATAAACCATACTCCTCTAGCCCTTCCTTGACTCTGGTTTGAGTGGGATGCAACTACATGAGTATTCAACCACTTTGGGTTTGGGCATGAAGTCCCCATAATTGATCATCTCCTCACAATTTCCTTGACCTTGTATAATTGAATCTTTACTGTCCTATCCAATTGCTTCGGTGGACATCAGGGTTCATGGATTGCTTCATTTGGCTTTTCCTTGTTCTGTTTTTCAATTGGTGATACTTTTTCTTCTTTTGAGTGGATATATATATATATATATATATATGTATGTATGTATGTATGATTTCTTATAACTGTAAGTACACTTAAATTTTAGTCAAACTATAAAGGCTTTTAGCGAAATCTTGCTGCAATTGCCTGAAATTTAAATAGCAGTTTTGTTCTTCTTTATATTTTCAATTTACAGCCACAAATGATTTTTCCCATGTGGTAAATTGATTTAATCACTGTTACAGTGCAGTTGCTTATTTTATTTTTGCAGATGCTGATTTATTTTTTGTGCTGCAGATTGCTTTGCTCACCTTGGAAGAAAGGCTTCTAAGCAAGGTATGCCCCTAGTTTATTGTGATGTTTGCTAAAATGATTTATCTTTCTCGCTCATTGATGATGTCACCGGTTCACTATTAATCATAATTACACCTAAATTTTTAAAATATCAATATTAACTTATGTCCGTCTCCTTTCTCTCGTTCTAGTGGATTTATTGGTCATCTCAAAGAATGGAGCTAGTGGAGACTTTCCTGGTTGTACCAACCTTGCATATCGGAAAGCTATTTCAGATGGTGTAGATGTTATCGACTGTCCTGTCCAGATGTCTAAGGATGGGATACCATTTTGCCTTAGCTCTATAAACCTTATTATTAGCACAAATGTTGCTCAATCAAAATTTAGCAACCTTACGGCTAGTATTCCAGACATTATGCCTGCCAGTGGAATATTTACATTTAGCTTGACATGGGATGAGATTCAAACTTTGACCCGTAAGTTAAATTTGATTTTCAACTTAATGCTTCTTTTTGCGTCTCTCAATTATTGAAGCTGTTTATGCTAATTAGTCCTCTTTAAGTGACATGCTTGGATACTATTATGGTTGTCTACTTCACTGAATAAATAATCATTTCATGCCTCTGAAAGGGACTCTGCAAATCTACTTTTGATAATTTCTTTTGTTTCTATTCTATCTTCCAAATCAGCTCACGTGTCTCTGCTATGTGCCTATTATTTTGGCTGTGTTTCTCAGAATAAATATGATAGACCAGATTGTGTTTCTTGGAATAAGTATGATAGGTCAGAAATGTGCGTCAAACATTACTCAATATTTTGTATTTAATTATTTTCCTTTTTCTCTTTAGCAACAATATCGAATCCATATTTTCGGTATCAATTATTCCGGAATCCGAAAAACAAAAATGCTGGAAAGTTTCTGAAGTTGTCTGATTTTCTGGACATGGCAAAAAATGCAAGCACAATTTCTGGTGTCTTGATCAGCATAGAGGTAAGTTTTTGCTTTGGCTACCAGACTTCTTGTAGATTCATAACTACATATTTTTTCTGCATTGGAGGTAGATGTGTCATTAGTTGAGTGCATACATGGTCTCTTGATTGTCTTTGTATTGCCACCTGATGCGCCATGGTTATAAAACAAATTTTTCTATAGTTTAATGTTTCTGGCAAAATGATCAGGAATCTGCCCTGATTTGTTTCAGAATGCTCAGCTACACAGTTATAAAATTAATTCTTCCATAGCTAAATAGTTCATAATGATCAAGACTAGTGCTTAAGTGTACTTATTATATAGTACAATTTTTTTTCACTTTTTCTCAAATATTTATTTTGAAGCTGACATTTTATCTTTATTCTTCTGCACTACTTTCAGAATGCAGCCTACCTTGCAGGGCAGGGAATGAGTGTAACTGATGAAGTAATTAAGGCCTTGGGAAATGCTGGTTATGATAATCAGACAGCTTTAAAGGTTATGATTCAGTCCACAAACAGCTCTGTTCTAATGAAACTGAAGAAGAAAAACAACTATGAGCTTGTCTACAAGGTTGAGGAAAATTTCCGTGATGCTTTAAACTCAACTGTTGAGGACATTGCAAAATTTGCTCAATCTGTGGTCGTCAACAAGTTGTCTGTGTTTCCTGAAAATGCAGCATTCATTACTGGTGTTACAGAAGTTGTAACAAGGCTACAATCATTTAAGCTCCCAGTTTATGTCGAAACATTTAGTAATGAGTTTATATCTCAGGCGTGGGACTTCTTCTCAGATGCCACTGTAGAGATTAACTCATATTTCATGGGAGCTGGTATTTCTGGTGTTATTACAGATTTCCCAATGACGGCAGCAAGATATCGGAGTAAGTGGTTGCTAAAACATACATTCTTTTTGTTTAAATGATACACGGATGCATTTGGTCCTCTACAGTTTGCCATAAAACCAACTCCGGTTTTTACAATCCCAGTTTTCTGACAAATTTGAACTTTTCTAGACCAAACCCGCTAATCCTACAAGGTCATGAACTGAAAAGCCTACCAGGTCTTCGGTTATTTATGCTTACTCAGAAGTACTTGTGTGATTCAAATTATGGGTATCCAATGCTATTGACACCATCCATGGTTACCAAATACTGCACAATAATCTGATCTCATCTCATTATTTTCAGCTGCCTTTTTAATCGGTTTAGCAATGTATTGCAGGGAATCGATGCTTAAATAGGGGCAATAATGCACCTGCTTACATGAGCCCCGTTCAGCCAGGAAGTCTGGTGCCATTCATCACCCCTCCTTACATGCCACCAGCTGAGGCTCCATATCCCATCCTGACAGATTCTGATGTGGCTGAGGCACCTCTTCCCCCTGTCAAAGTTCCATCTTCGACACCTAGTGGGGTCACAGCGCCAGCTCCGAGACCACCAAATGGACAACCTAAAATTGCTGCATGCATTTTCCTATCGTGTATGGCTACAATCTTAGCCACTCTTTTACTGCTTTGACACTATAATATGGTCACTTCTGATTATTTTACGCCCTTGTGTTTCCCATCCCATTGCTTGGATATCGTTATCAAGCCTTGCTTGGAGCTTTGGCTGCTTTCCTCCTCGCTGCATTTCCAGTTTCTTTTTTCATTTTTTTACCCACAAAAAGGGTAACGAATTTTTTTCCCTTCCCCTGCAGCGCTCACACCGCCACCACTACCCCCCCCCGCCACCCCTTTTTTTTAAAACTGTTTTAGGCTTGTTCATTCATCTTCACGTGTTTTGGAAGCTACAAAAACTCTTGAGAGGCAGGCAGGCAGGCATGTCATTATGGATTCATTTATCATTTCATTCTTGTAAGATATATGCTATTCTGAGGTTGTTTTTTTGTGTGTAATTTATGAAATAAGAAGTTAAACACGGCCGAATCTACCCAGCTGTTTCTTGTCCATGTTGAGAGCTTGCCCAGTTTTCGAATGGGTTTTGTTGGGCCTCGCAAGTATGGTCACTTTACCAGGAAGAGATTTCTTCAATAAGCTTCATAATGTATTATAACCTATGATTAAGGGAATTAAAGCTCATGGGTGGCACTGTATCACTTAATTACGTGCCTTAATTACTTTTTACCCCTTTTTGGGCTCATAGTAATTAACCATTAGAATTAAAGTTGACACCAAATGTACTCTTGGTCATTTAAATCACATGTCAACTGGATTTAAAAAGTATTAACTAAGATTCCAAGTAGGTCTCAAATATTAATGTACCACCGCAATCTGCATTGTGATTTCCCATGACAAAGAAGGCTCTGCAAACAAAATCAATTCATAATACCAAAACAACAATTCAGTACGTGGTTCCTTCCTTACATATTATTATTCCAATTTCTCCACAGTAGCAGTAGAGTAATTAAAAGAGAAGAAGCCATGGATTCAAGCTCAAGTTTTCTCCTGTTCGCATTCTTATTATTCATAACTCGAGTTTCAGGTCAAACAAAAGTCCATGATGTGATGAGATATGGCGCTGATCCTCGTGGAAAATCAGATAACACAAAGGTGGGTAATTAATAGCAGTTCAGAAAATTACAGGAGAAGAAGACATCATCAATCTAAGGCTTTTCATTTGCATGTATTGCAGGCATTTTCCGATGTGTGGGAGGAAGCGTGTCGATCGGACGGTCGAAATGTAATCCTGGTTCCAGATGGGATATTCTTGTTGGGGCCGATGATATTTAAGGGCCCATGTAAGGGTGCAATGACTTTTCTCATCCGAGGGGTCCTGAAGGCTCGTACTGATGAAGCTTCGCGCTATCTTGATCATTGGATTTCTTTCCAGTACCTTGACCGTCTGAATGTCAAGGGTGGCGGTTCACTCGATGGCCAAGGTTCATCGGTTTGGTCCTACAACAATTGCACTAGAGATCCACACTGCAAAACTTTTCCTGTTGTGAGTATTCGCTTCAATCTAATCCCTTTCAGGAAACAAACCATGTTTCATAAATCTAACAACAGATTATCTTCTTAAAACAGACAATCAGACTTGATTTTATTACCAATTCATGGATCAATCACATAACATCAAAGGACAGCAAGTACTTCCATTTCAACATATTTCAATGCAGCCATGTGTTACTGGATCACATCAGAATACAAGCTCCAAGAAACAGTCCAAACACTGATGGAATTCATTTGGCAGTTTCAGACAACATCCAAATCTTGAATTCAGAAATATCAACGGGAGATGACTGCATATCAATTGGTCCAGGGTCCACAAACATCAACATTTCCAACCTTACATGTGGCCCTGGACTTGGAATCAGCGTTGGCAGCCTGGGTGGAAAACCGAAAGAAAAAGATGTGGTGTAAAAAATTGCAACCTTACACGTACTTTAAATGGTGTCAGGATCAAAACCTGGGCACGTTCTTTTCCAAGTTCTGCGTATAATCTTACATTTGAACAGATGAACTTTCAAAATGTTTCCAATCCCATAATCATTGATCAAAATTATTGCCCACACAAGCACTGTAAACCGGTATGAATATCAAAACCCACCCTGATATTACTTTCTGCACAACTCTTGAGATCAAACTTGTGAATTTCCATATGTTTCCTGGCAGGGTGTTTCAAAGGTTAAGATAAGTGATGTGAGATTCAGGAGCATTCAGGGGACTTCGGGAACGAAAGTAGCAGTGAATCTGCAATGCAGTGAGGGGAATCCGTGCAAAAAAATTGAACTGAGGGACATTAATTTGGCTTACCATGGAGCTGGAGGACGTGCTACATCTTCTTGTTCTAATGCCCATGGGGTTGCTTATGGCCATCAAGATCCTCCCTCTTGCATACAGAGAGATTCTGGAAATCTTCTATTTCAATTTTAATCTCCATTAGTTGGAGAGATTATTATTAAACTTGGGAACCACAAGACAACGGTACTTTTTTGTCTTGTACCAATGAAAATGTGGATTAAGTTTCGGACAAGCAGCATTGTTTGAACCATGATTTGAACTTCAATTATACAAGAATAATTGCCCAGAACAAGAACATATGTATATGCGATCATATTCCTTGCGACATTCATAATTCCTAGGTAGATTTCTCGCAAAAAATCCTGGTTTGTAATTTATATATTCATAGATCAGCCACTCATAACATAAGAAATACGAACAACAGGTTTTTATGTATGAAAGCATGAATATATGATAAAATCAATCGACGAACCAAGTAGGTAGCAAGCATTTTCATTGCATATGTAATAGTTGGCTCTGCAACCATTCAAAGCATGAAAAACAATATCCTTCCCTCATCAATTTCTAATTTAAAAAATATATATATGTAGAAAGATAAGATGTTGTTGATCATGCCACTGTTTGTTTTTGTTTCTAGTTTAACTTCCTCTTTTCTTTCAGATTTATGGATACATAATGAACTAAAGATCGTCAATGAAAGGAATTAATACCAATTAATTAAACAAACAACTACTAGAGTATTAAAGATAAAAAAATTTAACTCAAGAAGAGAATACCAGACATGGAGACCTGACATGGCCCTGCGACTAAACAATAATGGCTGATTCCTTTATGAAAGAGGAAATCATGATTAACAATAACAATGGCTTGATCAACAAAATCCTTCTTCATCTAAACAAAGGATGAAAGATGGGATATTGTTGATCAAGCCATTGCTATTATTTCTACTTTTTAGTTTCCTCTTCAATTCTAGAAAACCGCCATGGAAAATCAAACATTATCAAAGAAAGGAATAAATAGTAATTAATTATATCAATCTTTATATTGCAATGCAATGCAAGAAGGGAACAGAAGAAGAGATACCTGCGCTGTAAACTCTTGAATTCAAGAAGAAACAGAGATCACGTAGAGATATACGTACTTACTGCGTTCTTGGTATGAATATTCTCAGAAACACAGATTGATTACCAACGAATGTATGAAACACGGCTTGCATTTGTTCGTGACAGAAACAAAGATTACGAAGACTAAACAAAGAATTATGAACACTACTATGATTGGAGAAGACATACCTGCGCAGATGTTGTCATTCTTCCCCATCGTAGAAACGAAGGAATCCAATTACTCTTATGCTTCCCTTCTTCCTCTTCCGTTCCACATATATTTATAGGCGATGGTCTCCTCATCACCGACGGAAACAGGATTCCTTTCTCCTTCGGGACAGACCAACGTTATAGAGACCTTCACATCCACATGTCGTTTCTAATGTTTCGTAACGAGCGAAGTGAACGACAAAGCGGTTCTAAACCAAAAATTAAAAATTATTTAATATATTAATGAAAATTAAATAAAAGTTTGTACCTTTCAATCGAAGTCACCAACATCGTCATCATGAAATGTGCACGGCGGTGTGTCCGTGGGCCAGCCCTTTTGAAATCGATGGTTTTAAAAGTCTACACGTTGCCGTATTGAAAATTAAAGTGTGGCGAGTTAAGTTTCCTTCACGTCAATGGATTTGACTCGCTTTCCTCGTCCTGTCCATCCGCCGGTTATTATTCTGCGTCACGCTGTTGTGTTAATGATGTCATTAGCTTCTAATCCTGAACCCACATCATTTAATAACCAAGCCCATGGCCCACCACACTACCGAAATTAAGGCCCAACATATTCTCTTCATTCATTGGTTGACTTTAATCTTTTTGATTCACCTTATAATTTCACTCTTAATTAATTATTTTTTATTATTATATAATAAAAAAGAAACCTTTCATAACTTCAAAAAAAGGGAAATTGAAGTTTATGTAGATTTTTATATAAAAAATATTCTTTATTTTATTTTATTATTTATCGGTTAATTGATCGAATATTTTAATTTTATCGTAATTATTTATAATTTAATGTGAATAAAATTTAAAAGGAGAATCAACCAATGTCCACTTTGTAAATGTGGAGAGTTCATTGAATTCCAAGAGAATATCCAATGAAAGCATTTTGGAGGACAAGAATCATGCATTAGGGTTATTAGTCTTGATGACTTTATGCACCATCACCCATATGTCAATTAGCCAATTGGATATTCCTCCATTGACCCAAAAATCATGAAGACCCAACAGATCATATTATCCACGTGTCAATCATGCAACGGCCATGATCCCTAATTTCCTAGCCCACATCATATCAACGTTATGCTGACATAATGCACGAGTGATAAAAGAAAGAGAGAACAATACAAAACATGTTTCTCTTAATAGATATCCAGGAAACTCCCGTGTGGATCTAATCTTGGCTGCCAACACATCACTTTGACCTTCCATATTCATTTTATCAACAGACTCTTTTCTCCTTTTCGCTCTATAAATGCATGCAAACATCTCGTCCTGTTTCTCAAATTTGCTGCGGAGAAGAAACTTCCTTTGTTACATAAGCTTGCATTGATATAGTAAAAAGTAATGCTTCAGAAAGAGAATTCTTGTGTTGTTCATGAACCACGTTTGGTGGTGAGGAAGTACTTGGCTATACCTCAACATGAAGGAGTTGGAGCCGTTGTGAGGAGGAGTATAGGGAGGTAAGAGAATGAAATGAACACACATTTGTTTTTGTTTTCTGTATTTTGATTTCATGGAAATGGATGGGATTTCGATGAGGTTAAATGAGTTTCTGGGCCTTTTTTTTGGTTTAAATTTCAGGTTTGATTTGAAATACTTCGATCCTTTTCTTGTTCTTGATGAATTCTCAGGTGGGTGCCTCTCTTTTCTTTCCCCTCTGTTTTCACTCTTTTTACGCGGATGTTTTGATCTGTTTATGGAAGCGTTTTTAATCCTTTTTGCTTTTGCATACTGCAGTCACTGCTCCTGCCGGATTTCCTGATCATCCACATCGAGGTTTGATTTTGGCCATTTGCTTAGACCTTTTATTTTGCCGATAAAATTTTTTGTTTCCATAAGAGAAATGGGGATGATTCTGATCCTTCTGTTTTCTGTTAACAGGGTTCGAGACAGTGACATATATGTTGCAGGTATAGCAATTGATCTTCATTTTCATTAAAAAAAATAAAAAAAACTAAGCAAAAAAGATACAGCCATTTTATTACTATTTCCATAATACAGTAAGAAGCTATAAATTAATAATCAAGTAGGTAATAAGGCAAGATTGTGTGATTTAAATATGATATATTGTTAGCATGGCGAACCTGTGTGGCCGGCAACATTTAAAACATAAAGTAAGCCTGCCATGCGATGCCAGATAGGGCACGCTGCGGTTATCCAGGTCAGACCAGAGCATTTCCAGTTAGAGTAAAAGAGTCCAAGAGTAGAAAAATATGCTACGGCTTATGAGCATTGCTCTAGTATTTAATTTGAATTTTCAGTGTGGGTGTCCAGAAATAAATGCCCTGGTTTAATTCAACGATCTTGATTTACAGGGAGCTGTAACACATGAAGATTTCGAAGGGCACAAGGGGACTATAGGACCAGGTGATTTACAATGGATGACTGCAGGAAGAGGAATTGTTCACTCAGAAATGCCTGCAGCTCAAGGAACCCAAAAGGGTTTACAGTTGTGGATCAATCTTTCCTCCAGAGATAAAATGTAAGTGAAAGTGATTGTGAACTTTTGCAAATTTAGAATATGCTCATCTAATGGATCCTTTTCCAAAAGTGCTTCTGAATGCGGCACATATGTGCTGCATGTCCATCTCTCCTCATAGGGCCAGATTTTTCCATTGCGCCTTTTGTTTTTCGTCTATTTGAAGAAGGAATCTCTTTTCATGAGGATGTGCCAAATGCTTTAGACACTAGCTTTAGACTTTTGTCAACCATCTTTGATAACATATTTCCAAGGGACTAAGCCATGCCCTTCATGATTTTTTGTCTAGTTTCATGTAAGTGATATTGTCATTGCTTCGTATAGGATTGAACCGAAGTATCAAGAGATTTCGAGTAAGGACATTGCAGAAGCTGCAAAAGAGGGTATCAAGGTTAGAGTTATAGCCGGAGAGTCCATGGGTGCTAAATCACCAGTCTACACAAGAACACCAACGATGTACTTGGATTTCACTCTAAAACCATCAGCTCACCTTCAACAACCGATTCCAACATCCTGGAACACCTTCGTTTACGTCTTGGAAGGCGATGGCGTGTTTGGCAGCACAAAATCTTCTCCAGTTTCGGCTCATCATCTTCTGCTTTTAGGATCTGGGGATGGCTTGGAGGCATGGAACAAGTCCTCTAAAGCCCTCAGGTTTATCTTAGTGGGAGGTGAACCATTGGGCGAGCCTCTATTGCAGTTCGGGCCATTTGTGATGAACACGCAAGAAGAGATTGATCAAAACCATTGATGATTTTGAGAACTGCGTTAATGGATTCGAAAAGGCAAGGCATTGGAGATCAGAAGCTGCAGTTGGCCTAGATATCTAGATCCTGTTACATTGAAGAACTCGTTTGAATATTATAGAAATTGTAAAATATCCACTTGTTACTTTCTAAAATACAATTATTAACAGTAAAATAAAAATAAATATTTCCTAAATTAACTTTAAAAATAAAAATTACATAGTTTACTCCATCCCACTTGTCATCACTGCATTGATTACAGTTAGCTACTAAAATTACCAATATACAGTAAATTGTCTTCTCAGGTACAGTACAGTCTTCAGTTTAAACCAGTTTAACTGCGTACAAATTTAGACGGTCAACGCAGACTCTTAGCAGAGAGTCAAGTTTAATATCTCTGCGTATTCCATTTTTACAGAATGCGAAACTCTAACAGTCAACAAGCCATGAACAGTAAAACTTCTAAACTTGTAAAGATCCTGGTCTCTACTTTTGCTTTTTACGTGTTCTTTCTCTATATCTACTTTTCCCACTCTCACAACCACCAATAACTTCAGGCGGCAAACCACCTTCCGTTGACGGAGAACCATCTTCATAATCCTCAATTTCTTCAAAGCGTGGCCAATTATACCCTCATACCTGCCCTGGTCACATAATCCTGTGCCTCGTTACCGTTCTTGCGAGTCATTTCTTGGGAATGGCTTCAATACCCTTCTGGATCCTTTGCCATCTTCGGGTGCATCGGCTTCGGTGTTTTTACAGTGAGACGTTGAGGAGTTCGATATGTGAAGGAGGGAAAGTGAAGATGAATCACGAGAAGATGTGGATGTCGAGGGGAGCGGAGAAGTCAGAGGATGTGATGGGGAGAAGCGATGAAGAGGAATTGCCTGTGTTTGAAAACGGTGCGTTTTTGCCAGGATTAAGTCCCGTAACTTTTCTATCTGCTTCTAGTTACTATATTGTTTGCAATTTATTGCGGTCATTTGATACAGTAATGTTTAGTTCCTTTCCAGATATCTGGATAGGATGAGTGGAATTCTGTTAAAAATGTGCTACAATGTTTAAGTTTTCCCTTATATGTAATTTTCTTGCAAGACCATGATAACAAAATTGGAATCTGGAACATGACTGATGTAAGAAGGTTAAGAACCTCAAAGATTGGATTTGAGGACATTGAATATATTTCTAGTTTCATCTCTATTAGGGATTATAGATGGTACAAGAGTTACATTGTGGTAAGTTGCCTATGCTTTGAGATTGTGCACGGTTGGATGGTGGGAGTCACGGTAGTAAAATTCTGTTCTTTATGATATTTGGGTCATTTGCATTGAATTTATAGTAGCATATAATCTTATTTTCTTTTATCACTATATGAGTGATTCTAACATTATACATTTTAACTGCTTTTATGGTTCTAGTTTTTCCATGATTACAATTCAAAACTTCTTGAATCGAATAGTTATGTCACCAGAAGACAGGCTGTGAAGGTAAGAGGAAGCTGAAAATTTGGTTTGATTCTGTTTTTCTCTATTTTCATTACTTACAATTTCTTTATTTTTCCTCTCAATTGATCTCTCTTTACCAATATGCTCATGTTGCCTAATACTGTTATCTGTTTCAGCTGCTGGGTGACATTCTACTTGATCATTTCAACTCTGATGTGATGGTGCACTGTGTGAGCTCCAAAGATAACATGAAGATTCTAATGAATCTTTTAAAGGTATGATGATCATGCAGGTTTCTCTTTAGATCAATTCCTTTCATTCCTGTACTCCTTTTCATTTCCTGTTTGTAGGAGCCAAGCAAAAGCATCTAGATAGAAGCATTCCATGTCTTGAAGGTTGGTCACAATTATTTTTAGCATAAATAATCAACTATGAATAACGACAAAATTTGAATCTTTGATTTTTGACCCGTTTGTTTTTGCTCTCTTGTCATCATTGACAGCTATTTGTTGCTAATGAAAATATGACTTCTGACATTATGAATGTACTTATTGCCAACAAAACCAAGCTTCTGCACTTTTTTGTCTAGTTTAAGCTTGATAAAGGTGGCACAACATAGTACATTATAAACAAACTCCCTTTCTATCAAACATCATGATGTAAAGTTTGAGATTAATGTTTGAGTCTCATTTGCTGCAGAAAATGAGCAATTCGGGGAAGATAAAGCTCTGACATTCAAAAAATTGCTCAAATAGAACGGCGAGTGAACCAATGACCGACCATGGATAGTTATGGAGTCATTTAATCACCAAAACAGTTCTTGTAAATCATCTGGATTGGTTGTTTATATTTAGTCAGTCAAAATCTGCTTATTACATCAAGTTTTCAATATTGAATTTCTGATGTATTTGTACTTCCTCTTGCTTGCATATACTGTCCATTTCTTCTGTTAAAGGGATGTTTTGAATGTGGGGAGTCTTATTTAGACAATAAGACTACAAGTGATTTGTGGGTTATAAAATTTTCATATTAACAATATCTTTTGTTAACGAGAGAAATAAATAGGTGAAATGAAATAAAAGAGTTGAGAGAACTTTTTTTTTACTTTTTAAATTTATAAATTGCTCCCTTCTCTCTAATTAGATGGTTTCACTGAGTCATTATGTCCATATAGTGGGATTATCCTGATTAAAATCTCTCTTATTATTCAATCTATTTGTTACACTTTGGACCAAATATTTGATCGATGTATCATTCATGTTTTCATGAACTGCAGTGTTCTATACCTAGTGAATAACTTGGATAAGGAATAACATGGCTATATGAATAAATTATAAATCAAATTGTTAGGAGAAAAGCAATGGAATTTGTTGAGTTCAAAAGTTTAATGGCAGGGTCAGGTCAAGTCCAATTCACGTGCAGTTTAATAGCTGAACTTAGAACGACAACAATAATTAAAAGGAAGAAGACGAAGAAGGAAGCATAATTAAGAATTTGTTTTGTGTGGTGAACCCATAGATATATATATTCTCTAGTCCTGAATCTGAGAAGGGAAAGAGAGGGAGATGATGATAGTAAGTCGTATCAAGAAACGCATCTCGCTCTCATGACTAGAGAACTTGGTGTGGCTTCTATGCGTACAATGATGATCAAAAGCCTGTGCAGCAGCTAGCTAGCTGTTTCCCCACACGAAAACGTAGGTTGAAGCGGGACACAGATATGTATTCTTCCATATCATCGTGTACATTTATGGCTTTCTTGCAAAGCTGCTTGTTCTGATTTCTTTAAGAATGGTAAGATGATGATTCCTTCAAGAAAATCAAAGAATTAGTTCTTTAGCTCTCTCACTTTCTTTCTTTCCTTGGCATCATAACAATCATATCAGAAGGAGAAACGACTGCTTTTAGTGCGTAGAATGCAAATTTAAGCGGGGTTTTAGTTAAGAATTTTAAAGGTTTCCCTCTTGCTATATATTCATTAGATTTTGGAATATTCACTCCAAGAACGCAAGTAATCCCTCTCTGTTTCTTTTAACATGTCATGTTAATAATTCAATGGCTGGGATCTTTTTACTGTTTCCATATCCACGTAAAGATTGCTAGAGGTTTCTACAATGGAGGTACCCTAAAGCAGTAAGGAGCCGTTTTAAGATTTCTAAATTTATTGTTTATCCTGACACTATACGCTTTCCCTTCGTAATAAAGAAAACGTTACCTATAAATATACCTGGACAGACGACGGGGGAGGAAGCACAGTTAATTAGTTAAAAATGTGTGTGAAAGAGGGATGACCAGAGTTTTATGAGAGTACATGGATTGGCCCGGCACAGCGCAGGTGTGTCTTCTCTTCGCTAGAAGATATCATTCAATTTGCTTTATTAATAGATTATTCTTTCATATTCCTTGATAATCTGTCTCTGATTACTTAATGGCCTTCTTGCAGAGTCGTTTGTTTTGGTCTCCTTGAGAAAATCTGTTTCCGAACCAGTGTTTTTAGTTGTTGAATTAATTAGTATTTATTCCTTTCTTTGATAATGTTTGATTTTCCGTGGCAGTTTTCAAGAATTGAAGAGGAAACTAAAGGTAGAAATAATAGCAATGGCTTGATCAACAATATCCCATCCTTCATCCTTTGTTTAGATGAACAAGGATTATGTTGATCAAGCCATTGTTATTGTTAATCATGATTTCCTGTTTCATAAAGGAATCAAGGCCAGTGCAGGTATTCTCTTCTTGAGTTAAAACTTTTAATCTTTAATATTGTAGTTGTTGGTTGTTTAATGAATTAGTATTGATTCTTTTCTTTGATAATCTTTAGTTTATTAAGTATCCATAAATCTGAAAGTAAAGAGGAAATTAAACCAGAAATGAAAACAAAGAGTATACAGGAAATTTTTATATCCGATTTGCGGTCAAAAGATATCCTTGAGGAGGTAGGAAACGTCTTAAAGTTTCTACATTTGTTCTTTTAGGTTTATCCTAAACCAGAAGGGAATCGCGTTACAATGATAAAACTGACAGAAGTCACAACCGACATGTGGGTCAATAGCTAAACTTGATCGAATACCCCGTTATTTGGAGGAATTGTGCATGGTAAATTGTAGCCACCAGTGTTCAAAGTAGGATGACAGGCACAAATAAACAGGTACCCACCAGAGATGTTTGATTTAATCCACGAAATTGTAACAGGGGCTACCTGATAGATAGCCACCATTACTGCTGTTTAACAAAGGAATTACAGGAATGTTAACGTCATTCCCACCTCCACTAACTTAATTAATTTTATCTTTTTCCTTTAATACGGTCATTAAAATAGAAATTTAACCTATAAAGTATACACCAGTTTAAGATATGTTATTGATTTTTGGTATATCCTTACGTAAGAAGGAATCCTAATGCCATATTGTTTCGTCTTCTAACTGGGGAACCATCACCTATAATCTGTATGGAATGAGGAAGAAGAAGATGAAAGAATAATTAAGGAGTTGTGTTGCGGGCGGGTGAATATGAGAAGGAAATGACAGGAAGATGGTCGCAGTAAGTCATATCAAGAAACGCATCTCGCTCTGTGTCTCTCCTGGACACATGATTTCAGAATTTGGGGTTGTATCTATACGTGCAATGAAGATCAAAAGCATCTGCAGGCGTCTAGCTTTTTCTCCACCACAAAGACGCTGGTTGAAGCGGAGGCAGGTATGCATCCTTCCATGTCATCGTTTACATTTATGGCGTTCTTGCAAAGCTGCTTGTTTTTATTTCCTTTTAAGAATCCTAAGATGATGATTCCTGAGTAGCATGAGCAGTAACATCCTACCTTTCTATCTAGTTTTGAAATAGAGGATTAATGCAACTGTTTTTACATCTCATTTGCAGTTCAAGACCATCTCCTTTAATAAATTTACATATCAAGATTGAAAGACAATCCAAAACATAAGTTGTTATAATACAAGAATTCATTCTTGAACGGTTGTAGAGCCAAATATTACGTAAAGAAAATGTTGCGCCTACAACTTGGACATATAAATAGTGCTCTACCGTGTTCAACCTTCATATATAATCATTCACCCGCAAAATCATTGATCTTAGTGACAGAATCAAAGATATTTACGAATATGATGTAAATTCTAATTTAAGCAGTGGCACTGATAATATTCAAAATTAAAATTAATCAATAAAACAAATAAGAAAACCAAGTTCAACTGCCGAATTTTTCTCATGTTGACTTCGGTCTATAAAAGAGAACATAAGACAAAAATAGAAAAATCCCATCTGGGAGATGTGAAGCTTCGGTAATCAAAAATTTAAGCAGCGCCCTTTCCCTTCTTCCTCTGTATCTTCTTCATGTAGAACTCCAGCTCTCTACCCTCCAAGATGTATCTGTCAAATCAAATTGCCCATTAATGCAAGAAAAATATGGATCGTTTTAACATTACTCCTTACTTCGAGATGAAAACTTTCTGGAACTGCAAAGCTCAGGCAAATGATTATAAAAATAAAAGTAAATCTCTGATCAGTCTTCTATGATATTTATTAGGTGTATAACATGATTAAGAAAAATCTAACATTCTTTTGATACCATGAAATGCAAGAGAATATAAGAGTTAAGTTGCTTGTGAAGGCCTACAATAATCTGACAACCAAAAAACAATGAGCCACGTACCCATCAGCACGTCCGCACTGCCCAGGTCGAGATGAGATGCAAGCTAACAAACGCCCACTACCAAATTGCTCTTCAATATGTGGGTCAAGGGTGCGATCCTTTTGGCGCTTCTCAAGCTTTCTCAAGACATGGTTGCTCTTCTTTCCTTCTTCGGTGGCAGCAGCAGAAGCAGCAGCATCACCTTCCTATAAATACAGAAATAAAATAATTTAAATGTGTGAACTTGTCACTTGCAAATTAAACCACCAGCACTATTATGAACTTAGATTTGCTGCTTAATGAGATCATGATAAAGAACAAGTTGCAGAAAGAAAGATCACAGATCAAGTAGCTCAATTTCAATAATCATTTACCAAGAGAAAGTTGTTCAGACAATAAAAAACAGAAACAGATACCACTTGTACTCACTATATAATAATACAAGAGATACAATTCTAACACGACAATTATCACAAAAATTGTAATCATTACCAAGACACAGTGATTCCCAATCATTCAAGGAAACCAAACAAGAAAGATTATGACCAATCTAACCACAGAATATCCAAGAGTAAAAACAAACAATAACAGAAACATTGACACCAACCAAAAAATACAGAATCCGTAAAATTTGTTTTACCTCGCCCTCTTTCTTGGCTGAAGCTGCAGCAGCAGCCTTCTTCTTACGGCCGATATCAACGCCATAATGCTGGAGATACCACTGCTTGAATGGAGCAGCATCAACCTGTACAATGGCACTCTTCACCAGAGTCTGAGTTCGGACAAGCTCATTGTTAGAGGCATTGTACACCACATCAAGAATTCTAGTCTTTCGAGTAACAGCCTCACTTCCCCAGGAGTAGTTTCCTGTGTCAAGCCTCAGGGCACGCCACTTAACATTTCCTCCACGAACCCTAACTCGCCTAACTGTCTTGTTGCTTGACAACTTTGTCATTGCAGGTTGTCTTCCGAGCTCATACCTTTATTCAACAAGAAAAGCAAACAAATCAATTGACACACTGAATGCAATAACTTAATGATGTTGAAGGAGTTCAACATATCTAGATTCCTTTGCCCCTAATCTCAAATCCATACATATAAAGGACAGCATACACTAAACCCCATTAGCCAGTATAACACATTATCCACGGCTGACCAAAACAATTTGATAGATTTGTGTTTTTAGGCTCTAATTCGTGAAAAGTAAGACACATCATCACATTGTGTTTCTAGACATACAGAAACTATAGTGCTAGAAAACCACTTCAAATCATAAAACAGAAGCATTAACTCGAGGTCAAAAATACTTCG
This sequence comes from Xylocarpus granatum, assembly GCA_019650275.1. Taxonomy (NCBI): domain Eukaryota; kingdom Viridiplantae; phylum Streptophyta; class Magnoliopsida; order Sapindales; family Meliaceae; genus Xylocarpus; species Xylocarpus granatum. The sequence goes on along the minus strand of BNST01000518.1, from coordinate 181,479 downwards.
GAAATTTCAAGGTCAGCTAAAAAATAAAACACAGTGAAAACAAAGAAACAAATATGAACATACTTTCTCTTCTTTCTCCAAGCCTTCTTCTTGCCTCCAGTGGCACGCCTCTTGTGCATGGAATCGCGAGAAATACCTATCAACAACAGATACAAAATCATTCATCGTCAGTTTTCCAATTACCAAAAATCACATAAAATCAGAAAAAAAAAGTTTAAAAAATGATGGAAAATACAGAAAGCATAAGTAGAAATCTTTGGGAGATACCCATTTTGGTAGAGATAAATTTCTAGGGTTTCTCCGACTGCTGTCACTCGGTAGAAGATTTCAGGTTCTGAGGCAGAGTTGAAAAAGCACGGCAGAGTTAGCTAGTTATACTCTCAAAAACCCTAGTTTGAGCAATGACTACATTATCCCACGTATGGCAGAGTCATCTAAGGATAAAAGAGTCCAAATAGTTATGTATTTTCCCCCACAAAAACGGCAACGTTTCATGAGAATATGAAGTCCAGTTGGGCACTGAGTTGATAAAAGTAAACCCACCAAAATCTTACTTGGGCCTACGGTTTAAACAAGCCCAACCTCCGACTACGTTTACATTCAGGGATATCCTCAAATGTGGAACGAGTCAAGTTTGAGTAAAAAAATTTTATAATTATATATTAAATAATTTATATAAATATTTTTATTCTATTTTAAATTAATTTATAATATCTTATCCGAAGCTTTTAGATTTTCTTGGTGATTGTGATGTGAGCATTGGGGGTAGTGTAGCCAAAGATGAAACTGCATTGTTATGGAAGATCTTTGAAAATAACTCAGAAGCTTCATCCTGCTTGGCAGAAATCTATGATCCCGATCCTTTTTCTAGTGATTTGTCGGGCATGAAAGTAGACATGAAACAGTTCCTTAACGACTTGCATAGTGAATGGCCCATTTGAGAAGGTCTGTCTTGTTCTTCTAAGACCAGGAAGAATTGTTGATGAGATGGTGTTCATTTTTTTTCGGAAGATGGTGGGGTAGTAAGTTATCTTGTTCATATCCCATTTCTCGGTGATACAAACTAATCCTGAAGGTTCAGGTTTGGAATAAGAAAGTAGAATTGAAAGATAAATAAGGAAAATGAATCAAGTATCCAACTCACTGAAAATCAAAAGGTAATTAAGTTTACCTAGAGCATTTGCTTGGTTATGGACGATTCATTTTCCATTTCCAGATCTACACCACGGGAATCATGGAAGAGTTTTTAAATGGGTAACTGCATTTGGCTTCAAGACCTGAGTTTTAGACAAAAGATTTGGCATCAATGTGTATTACTCTGCCCCCATTAACTTACCATATCATTTCACCGATGTCGCAGAGTTTGATTTGACCACCAATTGCTATTATCATCAAATTTAACCATATAACTATTCAACTATGACCCAGATTAAGGAAAAATGTACAATCTATAAAACCTGCAGGAAAAAGAAATGCGTATCGATGATCTTGATGATGGCTTAAAATGGTGTTGAAAACAGTTCTTTCTGTGCTTTATGTTATTGTTCTTGTTTCATTTCTTCATCTTTGAAGCCTTTCCGGTGCACAAAGGCCTAGAGCAAGACTGCAATTGAATAAATTAAAGAGAAGACTTACCATGATGAAACAGTATACTAACTGCAAACTAGTTTAATCGAGAAATTTCACTATTCCAATATAATACGTCCAATTTCAGACCCACACAAACCCAATAAAAACAAGGATATGTAGGTTTTATAAATCAATAGAGATGGTGCTTCTGCAAATATAAGTGCGCCTATCCTTCGAGCCCTGTTAAGGGATTATTCGAACAAAAAAGAAAACAGATTTCATTGTTCTCTAATGTACAACAGAAAAAAATTATAAACCCAGCAATGCATGCTTCTATCCCAATAACCACGAGGTTGATAATTATTATGATTATACGAGCAAGCAACTGCAATGGCTGTCCTCTGCGGCGGATGGTAATGATGCCTGGGATGATAGTAACGGTTGCTTTGCCAGTAACCTGGTTGTTGTTGGCGTGCATTAAGACGGTGGGCTTGCATTCCTTCACGATAACCATCGCCATAAGTGATTTGGTTTCCAGCACTGACCCAGCACAGATCTGCATATATATTTTCCTGCCCTTGCATATCTTTTGGATGCATTCTCACAGCAGCTTCAGAAGATTTTCGTGTCCATTTTTGGGCTATAGATAACAGCAGCTTCAGCAGTCGATCATGTACCTTACGAGATCGAGCCAGTAAATACAAAGCTTGCACGTTAAGCGATTACTGTATACAGCTTACTGTAAATTCAGCAATCCAAGTAATTGTTATTTGGTGGATGCCCTTCGATTTGACGACCGAAATTTGGTGGTACAAATGATTTCAGATGTTAATCGTACGCCCACCAACTCTCTCGCTTGCTCTAAATATATTTGTAAACTATATCTAATTACTTTTATTTTAGCTAATTAATAACCATTTTTTTTATCAAAATATATTTAATAGGTGAAATCATTATTTATATTATTAAAAAAATAATTTTTTCCAAATAAAAATATAATTATTTAATTAATTAACGAGATTTTTTTTAAAAAAATTGTTCATTGGCTGTTGGGTATCACAAACGACGGAACAAGGGTTTTTCTTCCCCGTGTCATTGTCAAAATCACTCCTTGTATCCTTTTCTTCTTCTCTCGATCAATTGTCTCATTTCTATTAGTTATTTTCTATTATTTATGGATATTTGCAGATCTACGCAGTGAATCTGTGAGGACTGATCTCTAGGTTATTAGTTATTTAATTTAAGGAGGAAATCGCTATCGCTTATGTACTTCGCGAGCTCAGCGGGGGAAAAATATCCAATCTCGTGTTTGTTTGGTTGTTCCTAGTTTAGTTTCGGTTATGATCATTTTCTGATTTCCCATGGATTCCTCTCGCAAGCATCAGGCACTCTCTCTTTGATCCGATTCAAAATTTTCTAATTTAAATCTGTTTCGAACATTGATTAGCGTTGAAATTTAAATAATAATTATTGTAGGTTTTGTTGATTGGTTAGGTGTCGTTAAGAGGAGCGAGTGCCAAGGAGATATCGAGGCAGGCGCTTCTAGAGGAAGTCTCTCACCAAAGAGAGCTACGTAACTATGCCAGACGAGCTACAGCTTCTGCTACCTCTATTCAGGCGCATTTCCTCAACTATTATTCTTTTTGGTTCTTCTATACCTTGTCGAAGAGATTATTATTAAATATGGACAAATTCGTTGCTTATTGTTTTGTGGGTGCTACCTTGCTTAGTTGCAAAGTCACTACGTGTGGTACTAATAATTTGAGGTCCTGACATTGCCCCAATTATTAGCTAAGTTTGTAGGAAAATTTTGCTCAATCTCATATAAATAAATATTTGATAAAAGTTTCTGGGAGGAATTTAAAGGGAGATATTTTGTTTAAGTGAAGCAGTTCTATTTTAACTATCCTTTACTTTTCTGGTTGACAAATTGGAGTCTAGGCACTCTTTTATTTTTCATTTTTTTTGGGTTCTCAGAATCTCAACTATGAAAATTTGAAACTCTGTGTGTGTGTGTGTGTGTGTGTGTGTTAATTTACTTCTTAAAAACTGGGTTTTGCCTAAAATGGGAGAATGACAATGCTTCTTAACATATTCAGAGTGTTTGGAGGCGCTACTATGTGACAAAGAAGGTCGCCATTGAGCTTCGAGAAGAATGGGAAACCGCGGTGAATTGCCATGCCAGTATGATAACTGGAACATGGATTGCCAGCATTGTTTTAAAACCTTTTCTTTTCTTTATAACCCGATTATCAATTCAGCATCAGAAGATTCAAACAAGAGAAATAGACTGCATGCAGAGGTGCTTTAAAATTCTGTTGGATAGCATAAATTCTAGTGGTATGTGTGTTCTCCAAATCTTAGCTCAAATGTATCTGTCTTCAAACTTCAATAGCCATCATCTATCATTTTTGTATGTCATTTGAGAATGGTGAACAAACAACTATGATAGTTTATGGGTTCAATTAATAAGATCCTCCATGGTTTTTTGTTTCAAATAGTACATCAGATGCTTATGAATTCTCCAGTTTCAAGCTAGTTTTAGGTGTAGATGTTCCTTCAAATTGTTTTATGGCCATCCAGTTGGTGTCCATATCCTGAAATTAAGTTCTGAAATATGTCAGGAAAAATGAGATTTTAATGTTTGATTGTGGAAGCAAATGTTTCATTTTGCCAATTGATTAGGGTTTGAATAAACAATTTGAGGTTTGAAGTGCAAAAGGTTGGCTGGACTCAAGGAAGCAGGTTGCTAACAATTTTGAACAGCAACAAAAAGGGACCTAAACTAAGAGTACCCTAGAGCTTGACCCAAGACACTGCTATGACCAATTATTAAAAATATGAACATTAGCCGAATGCAACCTGAAGACTAAAGAGGGTTGTTATCTATTTCACATGGGTTCTAACTTTGTTTTTTCGGTAACACTACTTTTTTTAGAATAATGAGCTAGAAGTTTGCCTCATAACTTATTTGTTTCTTGAAATTCTTTTCTCATCTGGCTATATTAATTGGTTTAACTAAGGTAATATCTCATGTACCAATACTTTCTGGTCTAGGAGTTTTTGTAATCAAAGGTTGTTTACTTACTTAACTTCTCTCATTGATGATATTCCTCATCATACTTCTTTCATGGAAACTATTTGAAACCAAACAATAGAAGTAAAAACAAAATTATCATTTTTGCTTTTTTTTTCCTTGAAAGAAATTTGAGGAGAAAGCCTGAGGAATTCCATGAAATGCGTCCTTGAACCTTACATTGCCTTCTAAAGAGAGGGATGACCAATATAAGAGGAAACTGGGGAGGAAAACTACAGAACCTTCAACTGCTTAATGTTTTTATTAAAATTTAGTTCTATATCATGCATTTTTAGTCATTCATCTTTATTTAATTAATCCCTATGATAAATGACTACATTGTTGATCATATTTTTTATGCTCAGATTCTAGGAAGAATATTTGTTCCCTGGCAGTGGGTACACTTCAAGAGAGAAGAATATGGACTTATCAAGCAAAGAAGCTGATTTCTCTCTGCTCATTTATTCTTTCAGAGTGTGATAAATCACATTCAGAGAGTCAGTGTATGGTTGTTCTGACCTCTCTTGCATTGCGTCTTTTGGTTGTATTAACGGATCTGAAGGGCTGGAAAAGTATCAGTACTGATACTCTTCAGGATGCAGATACGATTGTGAAGGATTTAGTTAGGTTTATGGGAAGTTGTAATAGTGGCCTTTACATATCTATTAGGAGATACATCAACAAATTAGATGTTTCTTTCTCTTGTCAAATAAACAGTGCTGTCCAGACAGATGACAGCTTCATGATTACTGCAAGTGTAGTAACATTAGCTCTAAGGCCATTTCATATGATGAACTTTGGTGTTACTAGCACTGGTCAGGTGGATGTGCATTTTGCAGTTGAGCAATACTGGTTGTATCTACTAACAATTCCTTGGCTTGTTCAACGTCTACCGGCTGTTCTTTTACCAGCTGTGAAGCATAAGTCTATTTTGTCACCATGCTTCCAGATTTTTGTGGTAAGGCCCCTTAAATTTGATTCTTTAATGATTTCTTCACTAGATACAGTTTTCATTGAACATTTTCTCGTGTTTGCATATGCAACTGATAGAATGCATAGTATATCCTAGCAATAGATGCTGCGCTTACGTGGACGAATTGGCAATTATTCCTGTGCTTCAGCGTTTTTGACACAGTTTTACACTGACATTGAGATATTGTAGATTGCAGTCATAGCAATATCTATGCATATTTATCTGCTAGCTTCCTTTTCTGTAGAATGGATTTTAACATTTGCCTGTTGCTAGTCAAACCTATAAATGCTGCAAGAAAGATGATCTCTATTAGTAATCACTTTCTTCTGCACTTGATTTTGTTTAAATGCAATCTTTATTTCATTATTGCTAACAAACTAGAGAGCCTTTTGTAAACGGTTGACAAAGCTATGATCACTCTCTCTCTCTCTCTCTCTCTTTAATGAAATCGAGAATTGTGGCCAAGGTATATGTATCAACAAGGATATCATAATGGTATGTCCACTAACCAAATGAACAAAATGAACTGGAATAGATCAATATAGGTAAGCATTTCTTTTTCTTTTTAATGAAATTGCTTCCATTATGTTTGCTCATACTTATATTTGTTTGAAAGAAACTAAAGCATGTTAGCATATGTCTTCTTGTAGTAATTCCTTAAGTTTCTAAGCTTGTAGTTTTCTCTTCAACGCAACTTTCTTTACCTTTATACAATTCAAAACATATGGAGACTTATCAAACTGTGGCAGGTGATAGCAGATTCTGAAAGATCAGATCTTGTCAAAGATGTTGGAGATTGATCGGTTGGAAACCCACTGTTCTTACAAAGCAATTCCACCAGTTGGTTGGGCACTTGCAAATATCATATGTCTAGCCACGAAGAGTGAGAATGATTTTGTGGATTCTCTGGACAATTCATCCTATGTCCTGGTTGTTATTACTCTTGCAGAAAATTTATTAGCTTGGCTTGACAATGTTGGATGGAGCAGAAAGAGCCAAGATATTCAAGGTAATGTTGAAATATCTGCTGCAGACATTAATGTGGTTTCATATGAGAATGAGAAAATTTGTGGGTCCTTAAATACGAGGTACATGGAACTATTCAAACCTGTATGTCAGCAGTGGCATCTTATAAAGCTACTGGAAATTGCAAAAATGGGTACTAGTTTACATGGGGCTAAGACCCTGCCAGCAAAAACTCAAAAATATGCGGGGAAGTTGGAGTCACTCAATATTTCATATTTTTACTCTTATATGCTTAGAATATTTTCATTCTTCAATCCTTTGGTTGGGTCCTTGCCTGTCCTTAACTTGCTATCTTTTACTCCTGGATATCTTGTCAATCTATGGGGAGAATTGGAAAAATCTCTTTTTCATGGAAAAGATCACTTTAATGAAGATAATTTGCCGAGCACTAGTAAAAGTTCATTGAAAAAAAATGCTTTGGAGAAAAGACAAAAACAAACCAGCAAGGATGGACCTAATAAATTGGTCAATGCATTACATAAATTCACTGGCAAGTCACAGGCGGGGGCCAGTACAGATATTGTTGGTGGTCAATCTGATCCAGCCCAGGAAGATGAGGAATCTTCTGATTTTTGGAATATAGAACCTTTGAGGCATGGGCCGCAAGGAATTTCAAATGATTTGTCATGTCTGCTTCATCTCTTCTGTGCTGTCTATTCACACCTGCTGCTAGTACTTGATGACATAGAATTCTATGAGAAACAGGTAAACTGGTCATGGGCTTTTCTGACCATTTGGAGTTTGTGAATGATATTTATTTTGAGCATTTTGTGACATGAGTAGGTGCCATTAACATTGGAGCAGCAGCGAAGAATTGCATCTGTGCTCAATACACTAGTGTATAATGGCTTAAGCCATGATATGGGCGATCAGAATAAACCCTTAATGGATTCTGCAATTAGATGTTTGCACCTGATGTATGAAAGAGACTGCAGGCACCAGTTTTGCCCCCCTCTTTTGTGGCTTTCACCTGCTAGAAAAAACCGGCCTCCAATTGCAGTTGCAGCTAGAACTCATGAAGTTTTGTCAGCTAATGTGAGATCAGATGATGCCTTAAGTTCTTCTAGCATGGTTTCTGTGGTCACCACTACACCTCATGTCTTTCCATTTGAAGAAAGGTTAGCATCTTTCTCTATTTATGTGATTACTTGTCTTTTTTCCCCCTTGATATGCTCACATGTCATCTCCAAGGTTTTTTTTCTTCGATCCTTGGTAGTCAAAATTTTAGGTGAAGTTCCTCTCTTCGGGAAAGGTTTTTTTGATTGACTTGTGAAATCCATTAGTCAACCTTTTTTTCTGCTTGTTACAATTATTATTTTTACATTGTTAGGTGCTCCATCACCTGTTCCTGGCATTTTATCTTTGAGATTTATGCTTGTCATTTATTTATATAAAGAACTGGGATTGTCTTGAAAGTAAAAAAGTTACTTCTACATATTCTTTTATGTTGAATGATCTTTGAAACTTTCAGGCCCATTTAGAGATATTATAGTTTTAGTGTCGTTTAACCAAGCCAAAAAGTGTTTTTTGACATATTCTCTGTCTTGTAGAGTTGAGATGTTCCGAGAGTTCATCAGTATGGATAAGATCTCTCGAAAAATGGCTGGTGAAGTGGGGGGACCTGGTTCACGATCCATTGAGATAGTAGTTCGCCGGGGTCATATTGTTGAAGATGGTTTTCGACAATTAAATTCCCTGGGGTCAAGGTTGAAGTCATCCATTCACGTTTCATTTGTTAGTGAATGTGGCCTTCCTGAGGCTGGCCTGGACTATGGTGGGTTATCAAAAGAGTTTTTAACTGATATATCAAAATCAGCTTTTGCTCCTGAGTAAGTTTGAGATGATTTTATGTTACTTTTGGATTTCTTGTCATGTGCTCCTCCAAAACACACATGTTTGTTATTCATTAAATTTCTTAATGGTTATATTATTGTTTAAGGTATGGGCTATTCTCCCAAACCTCAACTACAGACAGACTTCTAGTCCCCAATGCTGCTGCACGATATCTAGAGAATGGAATCCAAATGTTTGAGTTCCTTGGAAGAGTTGTTGGTAAAGCACTTTATGAAGGAATATTACTAGATTATGCCTTTTCACATGTTTTTGTGCAAAAGCTGTTAGGCCGATATAGCTTTGTTGATGAGCTGTCAACACTTGATCCAGAGCTCTACAGGAATCTAATGTATGTGAAGGTAAACCTTTGTGACTATCACTGTCATTTTATGTGTATGTATTTTGTTTATTTCTTCCTATTCCATATTTTTCAATTCCTTGTTATAGCATTACTAGTCCATGAGTGATACATATCAAGTTATGGTAATAATTCAATTTTTGCTGGAGAATGAGACTGCTTTGCATGCAGAGTTGATTGCTGGGCAACTAGAATGCATTTAATAGGAAATGTCGAAGGTCATGAATTTTGTGACTGGAGAAGATGGCATTAGAAATTTGCATGTTTAATCGGAGTCTTGAGAGTAGCCTAATAGTGATAATGTGAAAAGGTTGCTGTTTTTTTTTCTTTATTGGACAATTGAAAATGTCAATGAGAAGATATGTGTTAATTTCCTCTCAGTACAGGAGATGAAAATAACATAGCATTATGTGTATGAGGGGATTGAATTCTTGAGAAAGGGATTTTCTTTTAGCTTGAGTCAGCTGGATGAATTCAGAGACTGAAAGAATGGTTGGGGAATTGAGATATTGACAGACTGTAGGTTGCTTGTTCAATGAGTTAGTGGCATTTCTTATAGCATGTGGGAAAAATATTGTAGCTGTTCTTCCCTCAGTTGTGATTTTTATTTTCAATCCCATCAACCATTCTTGTGAGTTCATCATGTTTGAAATTGGATCTACATTTGGATCCTATAACTTTGGTAATTGTGAGTTTATGGCATATATTATCCCCAGTTGATGCACTTTTTTACATTTAAGGGGTTTTATTTCTACAGCAGTATGATGGTGATGTCAAGGAACTGTGCCTGGATTTCACAGTTACAGAAGAATCATTTGGTAAACGGCATGTTATTGAGCTGAAACCTGGTGGCAAGGATACTTGTGTAACAAATGAGAACAAGATGCAGTATGTTCATGCAATGGCAGATTATAAACTTAATCGACAGGTATCTAATCTCTTTTTCTTTTTTTTTGAAATTTTGGAAATAGATATTCCTTTTCTTTTAGTTGTTGGACACAGAAGTGCACCATCTTGTGTAGTAATAATTACCATGTTTTTTTTATGTTGAATTACAGATTATGCCCTTCTCAAATGCATTTTACAGAGGGTTAACTGATCTCATGTCTCCATCTTGGTTGAAATTATTTAATGCAAGTGAATTCAATCAGGTAATTTCCGTTATGTTCATTTAACTTTTTTTTTGGTTGTGTGTGAGTGTGTGGGTGGTCAGTGACATCTGACTGTTGGGTTTGGCTGCCCCTAAACAAAATGGAAACAGGTTGCCTCATTTCTGTTGTCAATGTAATTGTGACATCATTGGATGGAAGCTAAGAGGATTAATTTGTGTACTTTGAATAGTGTACATTTTGTTGAGTTTAATAAAGAAAGACAACTTTTGACTGATGAAGAAGCTAAACAGTGTTCTTCCACATTAGTTTTATCAATATAGTTACCTTCGAGATAATTCAAACATAAAGAAATATATTTTTTCTAGTCTTATGTTATTGTCTCTTATTCTGTTTTCCATGTTGTTTGGACTGATGAAACCATGTATAAACTCCTAATAATAGGTCTGTTATGGCATTTTTAAGCTTTCAAGTATGTAGGCAACTTTAGGTAATGACATAGCTAGGGATTGTAGTTCACAGGCTAAGTTGGCAAAATGAATTGAAAATGTGGAATTTTTTTTGTGCAGTTTCCAAATGCAAAGACTTTATCGAGACAGAGCTTTGAGTGCTATCATCTTTGAGCATCAGTATTGTTCTATTAATTCTGAATGTAATGGGAATAGTACAGGGATCATATTTCCTCATGTTTTACGACTTTCTTGTGGTGGTGCTGAATTTTGTTTGAATAGTTTTCTTACATTATGTTTTCTGATGGTCAAATGCTGATCCAGGTTTGCCTTGTGCAGTTACTTTCAGGGGGGAAGCATGACTTTGATGTAGAGGATTTGAGAAATAATACACGTTATAGTGGTGGCTATTCTGAAGGAAGTCGGACTATTAAACTGTTTTGGGAGGTATTGAACTCCCTCTATGGAAGTTAAATTACCCAATTCTTCATATGTGTATGGGCTGCTTTTCAAAACCCCCATCCACAACAAGAAAGACAAAAAGAGGGGGGGTGTTTCCCTTTGTCCGGCCCAAGCATGAATTAATTCAACTTCTGTGCCACTAACATCGTCCAAATTGATGAATCATTTTAACTTGCCATATCTTTTACATCTACTAGTAATTTTTACATGGAGACTCCTTTTCTAGAAGGAAAAGAAAAAGTTTAGGAATACAATTTTACTGTCCGTAAAATTTGATTTTCCTGATTTATCCTGTAAAATCCTGTCCTCCAATGCTACAATTTCAAACATTCTGTTCAATCGAGGATGTTTAGTCTAAAATTCATTGTAGATTCACAGTTGCCATTGAGCTTTTTTTTTAACTGACTGTGATATAGGTTGTTGAAGGATTTGAACCGAAAGAACGTTGTATGCTGCTTAAATTTGTGACAAGTTGTTCTCGAGGTCCATTACTTGGATTCAAACATTTACAGCCGTCCTTTACTATTCATAAGGTATGCTTTTACATCTTTAGGATTTGGGGTTTAGGTTTTATTTCTTAAAATGTCTACTGTCTTGTTCATCTTTGTGTCTCTCTGGGACATGAATTACTTCCTGCACTAAAATTCCTTGTACATTTGCTACTATGAATATAATATCTAGTTCGCTTTGATTATTCAGGTTGCATGTGATTCCTCCCTTTGGGCAGTCATTGGAGGACAGGATGTGGAACGGCTTCCATCAGCTTCTACATGCTACAATACACTGAAGGTACTTGTTCCACGATATGTGTTTCAAAGATCAGGCCAAAGAACATCAATATTTCAGATTATCATCTGACACTCTGTTTTATTGCTTTGTTGGTGTTTGCAGCTTCCAACATACAAACGATCAAGCACTTTGAGAGCAAAACTTCTATATGCAATCAGCGCCAATGCTGGATTTGAACTTTCATAGGGATCTGGCTTATTTCTGCTTCAGGTTTATTCATTCTCTTAATTATACTGTTCTACAGGAGCGGGTGGGTGCTAAGTGGAGAGTACGAGAGACTTGGGCTGAAAAATCAAATATGGATAACTGATGAAAGCCTTGCCTTTTTCTCCTTTAAAATAGTTTGTATCAGCAATAGATTATTTCATCATGGTTAAGGAATTCCATTGCAGATCCTCAGTGTGAAAGTTGCAGGCAAATTAGGATGCATATAGACATCAATAAAGTTAAATCATAACTTGTTCATTGTCATTCCGCAACTTGCACGCAGTTGCAATCATAAGCAACACCCAACAGAAATGAAATACCCACAATGTTTTCATACTCATCTTATTGATCCTAACATAAGAACAAAAGAATCTGTCTGTGGACTGTCTATGTATTTGTACACAATTCTATTCATGTCACTTTCATGGTGTTGTGATTATGTGTACGTGATGTGGATAGGAACAGGATTAATATTAAACTTGTATGTGTATGTCATGTGGATAGAGTCAGGATTAACATTAAAGTTGTGTGCATGCATTTAAATTTAAGGAAATTATTTTTTGCTTAAGAGGCGGAAAAGAGAGATCTTTTCACTTTGTTATAGAGAATTTCATCGAGTTCACAGTTGTAGCTTATTATCCTGTCCTGTTAAAATCACCTTCAATGGTATTTTTAAATAAAAACATTTGTGAAAGCTATAAAATTCAAGGTAGGTCTTTTTAAGTTTATGCTTTTTCTGCCCGCCTACTAGAAATTCCTTTTAAGCTCTAGGTTCTACTTAGTCAATTAATAATAAACTTGGATTATTTATGCATGATATGTTGACTTACTACTTGCAGGGCTGGGTACATACTGCATTTGTAAGTCCTAGTTATCATATTCAAGAGAGTCCGGTGGATAGCAAAGACCACAAGTTTCAGACTGGGGAGCTTATGCATTAACAAAAGGCTCTGACATATACTGTTGAGTTTGTTATTGAATGAAACGGCATATTGGTTCAATCTTAGCGCACACTGGTTAATTCTTGCACCAAATAGAGTGATGGCTGCAGTCCGACACCCAGTTGGAGGCAGGCTTGTCTCTCTTAGTTCATATTGATTCTGCAAAACAAGTATACAAACATTATCTTGTGCTTGTCTGTAAATTCATGCCGAGGATTGCAATTTTACTGCTATATTGTTCTTAAATTGGATCTGCATATATGCTTTCGAATTCTGCTTTCAACGCCTGATTGTCATTTGGGATTGCACTGCTCTGTGCTAAGTCAGAATCCGCGCAATACAGAGGCCACAATGCAGACTATGGTAATCTGCATTTTACCGAGTACTGCTTCATGGTGATGATCTCCATCTTGTGCTTTTTCTTAATCTTCTCAATCTGCTTCTTTAACTTCTCATTCTCCTGTTGAATTTAGAAAACATGAGCCTGCAAATCATGATACCAGTCAGAAAATATCTTTGTAAGATTTGAAACAGAAGAAAATGGGTTGTTACCATCAATACTTTGCCACTGAGGTGTCTTGTTCAGCTTCTCTCCGTCTAACAACAGTTCTCTGGCAGCATGAACAACTTCTGCTGTATCTCTAAGTTGGATTTTAGGGCTCTTGTTCTTCTTCTAGAATTCTCTTTCTTTCTCCCTTTGGACTCTTAAAGAGCCTTTTGTTCACCTTCTCCCTCTCAACTCTTAATTTGCTCTTAGAATCCTTCCAAAGTGTTGGTAATCTTCCATTGCTAAGATTTATGTAATCGAAATAACTAAGAACTTTGAATTGAACAAAAAATGATATTTTATCAAAATAAAAAACTACTTAAGGGTTATTTTGAAATGGTATTAATAAAGAATCAAGGGAAATTTTTTGATATACTACTAAAAAAAATCAACACAATACACGTTGTTGTTGGTTTGGAATTGAGAAAATTTTGTTCATATTATTATACACATACAATTCATGAGAAAATGAAGAAATAGATATAGATTGAATTAAGCGCTTGTGAATCACCTTTTTAAGAAATATAAAAAATTAATATATATATATATATACACACACACGCGCATATTATTTTATGTATTTACATAAAAATAAATATATAAATATAGATAAAGTAAATCTCATTTATTAATTCTACAAATTATTTTTGATTTTAGCAAAATAGAATTTTAACGATAAAAAAAATAAGTAAATTGTAAATAAATTTAAGTGAGTTTTTTTTTAAATCAAATCAATTTTTTAGTAGGTGTTTGTCTCCAATCTAACGGGGGATCAAATTGATTATAGGGACAAAAGTATTGTAATTAATGAGATTTTTTTGCAATTGACATGGGATCAAGACCTCAACAAGTATCTTTCCTATGGGAATCTTCAATTGAAAGAAAAAGATTTTGAAATGGAATTTTTTACTATGTTTCAAAATAGGTAAATTATGACCAAAAAAAAATCAATTAAATAAATATTAAAAATATATTTACTTGAAGTGCTTGGTGTATTGATCTTTTTTCCAATCTATTTAAAAGAGGAGATCAATGTGAAAAATGTAGCTGATTTTTTGTTTCTTTTTGAGTTTAATGTCAATCTTTTTGCAACAAATTCAATAAATACAAGTGTGGTTTATTAATCTTCTTTGGAAAAGGACTGTATGCTAGTTGTTTATTTCAAGAATAGGCTGGATCCGTAGCACTTTTTTTTCGTTGTAACCAGGATCAAAAGGGGTTTATTAATTTCAAATCATATTTAAGTACCGTATCATTTTGTGATTCATTGGCAAATCTCTTAAATGCTTGAGCTTATGCCTTTCTTTCTGTTTTCGCTCTTACTTGTGCCTTTAATGGCTTTTGGGTGCCTTTAATGGCCTTTTGGATGCCTTTTGCCTTACCAATTTGTGCTACCTCGTATGGTACTATCTTTCTCTTTCTTGCCCTTTTTACCTGTATAAGCCGTCGTTCACAAGAGTTCCGGTGCTAATTCTATGCCCTTTACCATAGTAGTGCTCCTACCTTCCCTTCCCGGTCTACTGGTTATAAGTCAATGGCTTTGCCTATGGACAGGGCTTACTCTTTATCTTAGGTCAATAATTTACTCGAATGTTGGTGCGTAAACTGGTTTTGGGAAGGATTTTCCTTCAGGCCTTGTGGGTTCTGCAGAAGCACAGAAGATATCACCTAAGAAGGATTTCCCTCGAACACGCTCAACCGTGACGAAAAAGAAAGGTGGTAGGTCGAAGAACCATTGAACGCTCCAACTTGGCCACTAAGAAGGGGGAAGGCTAGGCATGGTTTAACTTTAGGCTCCATAGACGAAACTATGTTTAGGGTATTAGGGAGGGAAAGACACCATTTAGCACGTGGGGTTCAATGCCTAACAAAAATGGCCAAAAACATCCAAAAAAAAATGTATAAATGATGCATAGAGATATTTTGATTCTGTCTGTTGGGAGGTCGAGATTCTATGAAAGGACATCTAAAATTATACCTGCAGCCATGGGTTTGGCAAACCGTGAACCATGGCCTTTTGCTCCTCCTTGCTTTTGTTGCTGCTGGCTTAACCTTTGTAATACCTTCCATCATTGCGTGGTGGTGTCCAACCAAGTCACCATACTTTTTTGGCAGTTTAGCATAGCGTTCAACAATCCTAGCATGCCCATTGTCAAGTTCTCATTGCGCGATATCAAATAGAATATGAGCACCACATCAAATTGAATATGGATTAATTTTAAGTTTATAAAAGCTACGTAGGTTATGAGAAATGGTATTAGAGTATATGGATTAATTTTATGTTAGTTCGTTCAGTGTCAAAATAGTTATATTGAATAACAGTGAATATGAACAGTACATGTAAATAGTACTTGATGAACAATATCAAGTGAGTGGTGTTTAGATGGAGCATAACAGAGAGTTGATGTTAAGAGTACGTTCATGTCGTGAATAATGACACTTGATGAGCGCTAAAGCAAGAACAGTGTCAGCGAACAGTATGCATGTGAACCTAATTGGATGATGACTATTTTAAGGGTTTTTAAGCATTTTGAGTAAGAATTTCTTTCTTTGAATTTATTGAAAGCATTATCTATTATTTTTCTTGAGAGAAAATACAAATCATATTCTTATGAATGACATTTATTTATTTTTTTTTATAAAAATTTTTAAACTTTTTTTTTATAAAAAAATAGTAAACTTTTTATATTTCTAATCGATATCGGTGACTACAAAATCTAATCTTGTGAACTAAAATTCTATTGAGAAAAAAAAATTTTAAATTTTAAATAACAAAATTACTCAAAATTAAATTACAGATATTCTTATAAGAAATCACTATTTATACGTTCTTCTTTATTAGTAAAATATTTTGATGGTTGCTATTATTATTAGTTCGAAGTATTTTTATCATGCAAGAAAAGTTTTTATAGGATTTTTCTTCATTAATAAATCTTTGTGTTTGATTTATTTTAATTGTCTTCTTAATTATTGATTGAAATTTATTCCTGTAGGTTAGTTGATTAGTTAAAAATTTATTATTTTTTATTTATCTAAATATAGTAAATCTTAATGTGTTAGTCTTGATTTTTTTCACATAAAATACTTTTTACACTCTTTTAAGTGTTTTGGGTCTAAATCTAAAAAATAATAATATTTTAATTGGTATCAGAGCCTAACATCAATCCTTAACCCTTAAATTATGTGTAAATAGAGTATAAATTCTAAAGTTTATTTGTTCTACCTTAGTTTAATAAAAATAATTACCTGTATTAAAATGTAAGGTAAGAGCTTTTCCTAAGTCTGTATAGATGAGCGAGTATAAATGTCGTGTGTGAAAGTCTAGAGTTCCCTTATAGTTTTAGTTGATAGAGTTACTAATCTTAAAAATTTTAATCAATGGACTAAGGATAAGGTAGCAGAGTTAAATTGAAATATTAAAACTCTAAATGCAATTTTCATAACTAATTTTCAAAAAAGTTTAAAAGAATATCCATGTGTGATATTGGTAAAGATACTTGGGATATTCTCGAGGAAAGTAAAATTTTAAATTTAATTAAAATAAAAGAATTAATAGATTCTCTCTAAATTTATGAATTAAATTTTTCTAAACTACAAATGTTTAAATCTATAACTTTAAGTATGTTAAGAAAAATGTTAAAATTGAATCTAGTGACAAATCTTTAGATGAATAAGAGATAAGAGTTATTTGTTAAAAAATTTAGAAAATTTCTTTAAATACTAAGAAGGAAAAATCATGTAAGAATAAAAAAAAATGAAAAAGATGATAATTTTTTTAAAAATAATAGAAAATTTTGATATCAAGGTTTTGGACAAATCAAGATTGAGTGTGTAACTTAAACAAAAGCAAAAAGGCCATGAATATTTCTTAGTAACAATGATTTTAGTGAAAATGAATGTTATGAGTCTTCTTATAATAAAACTAATTTTGTGAATTTTGTTTGATCTATTAAAAGTGAGTATATTGACTCATAAGAAGTTAGTTCAGTTGAGGAGGATAGGATAATATTCATGGTGTATTTGAAGAATTTTATAAAGAGAGTTTGAAGTTAACGGCACCACACCTACTATATATCCTGTGTCACGACATGATATCTCGTGGTGACGGTAACATAAAAAATAAGATGTGTTGTCTTCTCATATGTTAAGATGTCTCATAGAGCCCTACATTATTACCTGCAACTTATGTAATTTTATTTGGAAAATGCAAATGCCTTGTGGTTAAAGCCTCTCTATGCCTAAAGCCCAGACTTTGCAGATTACTGTTAGTATAGCATTGCCAGCAAATGATTCTCGCAGTAAATGTGTTAAACAGGAACTACGGTATAAAAATCTTCAGACTTACTAGGTTGAGTTCTCTGTCTTCCCTGTGTATGGCATTCACCAAATGTCTGCACCAAGATAATCAAACACATAATTTCCCAAAGGCTGTCGCTACACGCAACCATGCGAGCATCGGTGACACCTACGTGTAATAATAAAGTCGGGGCACGGTTCCCAAGCTGTGATAAGGACTTCTTCACATATTTGCCTTCCTTTACACTTTTTCCACCCACATCATCAACATTGTTTCTATTTGCACCAGCATGGTCAACAAGACTGATTCTGCTCGTTTGTTGAACTACTGAAACACTTTGATGATGCTTCCTGTGGCATAACATCCGAAGTGAGTATGTATGTGACCACACCATAGGAATTAAGAGAAAATTTCACAGGACATTAAAAATCAAAATCATTTAATTTGTGGCGCAAATGACTGCAATATTCAGTGATATGTTGCACCAGGACTCGACTATGAACGTGAAAACAGTATGGGATTGAGAACTCTTGGAATATATCCTCGTTGCTCCAACTTCGTACTTGAGAACTCTTGGATTCACTGGGAGAACTTCATCGTATAGAACATAAAAGAAAACCATGATATGGAGCATAAATGTAGTAACATGGCCTTGCAACACATATATACTTTTCACTGCTTGCCTACCTTGACCAAAATTTGAGTTACATCCTCATAACTAATCACATACTCTTCTGTCAGGTTGCCAACATAAAATCCATGTTTGAGGTCATCTTTTATCTGGAACAGTTAAGACCAAACCAGTAAGACTGAAAAGGTTAATAACAAAAGAGATTATACGCAAAGAAAATGAGGAAAACTCCAGCTCAAGGTTTCGCTGTGTTGGATCTAGTAAATCCCCTCTTTGCTCATTGTATATCAACAAACCAGTAACACAAGAAAAATATTATACAAAGCAAAAGTCCAAACATAACTCGAAAATCTTCAAAATTTCAACATACCTCAAGAAAAGAACAACAACGCTGATAATTTTTGTTTTCCTTCCGAGTTTTCTTGCTCCTATACACAATAATTAAAGCCCAAAAAGTCACGAACAATATTCAAAATTTTTTAGTCTTACTGACACTAGAGTTCGGGCAACAGAAGAGAAGCCTCCGAAAGAAACGAGGAACAATTCCTTGCTGACTTGTGGGTGAAGGGTCCTCAACCATGGCACTTAGCGGCCCCCGCATGGTGTGGTCCTTTCCACTTCCAGTCTATTAAGATTGCAACCCTGAAGTTTACATATTTTTGCATGCATAATCACTTGAAATGTGTATTTAATGTTTGTGAAACTGCTAAACTTAGAACATATAGTCATGAAGGAATGCCTGCCCGTATGACAAGATGGAAACATTTTAACCAGCCAATGCATTTTTGACCCAACCAACTGAAAGATATCTTCCAGCTAGACAACAAACAGCAGCTTATTAATAAGAATTACAATATCTCCCTATAATTAAATCTTAACAAAATGATTCATTAGAGTCCAGAAGGAGTGTCGAACCTGACATGAATTCGAATCAAAAACTGAATCAAATACAAATTTACGATCACCGTCGCCTAATGAATCGGAAGAGAACTACTTCACTGTTCGGTTTGCATCTCTTTCACCATCATTTACGGGGTCTAATCCTCACCACAACCTTATCAATCACAAAGCACTAAAATTAACTCCAAATTTTGAAAAACAAATTAGAAGAAAAATATAATAATAGCCAAATACATTTGAAGTACCTTCCCCAGTGTATCTAAAGCGGTGATACTTAACACTGACCGTCTGATCCGATGATCTTTTGCTTCTGTAAAAGTTCAAACGTGTCAGAGATTTTAGCAATTACAGGAATTTCAATGAAATTTTAAGTAATCTCACTTCAAATGTTCTAATTCTTAGCAAAATAAAAATGAAATTTAAAATTGCATGTAAATAAAGAAAGCAAACCCTAAAGCTTAAACCGAAATCATGAAAGAAAATTACTAAAAATTAAATATAAAATTTAAGTCATAAAAGCGAAAACTTTCAGAGATCGCTGGAATTTGTCTAAAATCTAAAATCATACCATCACACGCCAAATAGAATGTACTAAATAAAGCATAATTATTGGAAATATATATAAGATAATTAATTACCTTGGCCTGTGAGTCCTGAGTTTCAAAAACTTCATGCTGATCGTCATATTTGGGGGATCTGAGTGCGGAAGGTCAGCGATTTGGTCGGTGATGGCAGGGGCAATAGTTGAGCGATGTTCGGATGGACCGAAGGAGTGTTTTCAGCATTAGAGCTGGAGATCTGAAGGTTGTTGTTTGAGTTGGATATGTGTTTTGAAGACATTGATATGGAAAGAAGGCTTCTGATTGACGAAGTTGTTGTGCTTGCTTTCATCTTTTCGTTTTTGTTTTTAGTATTTTTTTTCCCTTAATTTTCGAATTCACTGAGAGAGTGAGAGACGAATTCACCTTCAAATGGTGAGTAGAGAGGGAAGTAGGGAAGAGCGTTTTCTTGGCCGGGGAGGATGATCAATTCGACCGTTGGACAAATGAATTTTGTATGTTCGAAATTATTTGATCTAAATAGTAAAATTACCACTTAAATCTCCTATCAACGTTTTGTTTTTCGCTTTTAAATGAATAAATGGGGCTGGGCTTGTGGTAATAAAGGCGGCCATGCAGGGAGTGTTTGGTACATCAACAATTCTCAAAATAAATAGCCGTTGGTATCAATGGGGTTATTAAGCTAGGCCAAGCAAAAACAACCGTTAAATCCAATCCACAATTCCCCGACGCCAAGTCCCAAACATGGCCTTATCGATTTGAGGAACGCAGAGTGACAGGTTTGTTTGGGAGAAAGAAGAAATGGGTTGGGCTGAGTTGGGCCTGGGGTTGTGAGCAATCAGCCCAGCTCACAATGAAACGCAGCGTTCTGAAAATATTTGGTCTAGTCCACCCCCGGAATTCAATACAAAAAGGAATTTCTAGATGCAATTACCTTTTCCATACCATTTTCAAACATTATAAATTAATGCCCAACCGCCTTTTGACAATCTGAAAAATAAAATCCAGCCTTCACCTTTCCGTTTTCTTGCATAATTTCCAACCACTCCATTTTCATTTTCATTAATGAAAACAAAGATCTGGGATAATTTTTGCAATGACTAACTCCCCCAATACATTTGTGATTAGTCCTGAGGAGGGGAGGGCATTTCAGGTTGAAGGAGAAGCCAAATTTACAGTGTGAATGAGTCACACGTCTGAAACCATTCCAAGTTTTTATTTGGTGGGTGCAATGTGTACATTGTTAATGATATTTACTAATCAATAATTAACTTAATGAGTAGTGACAATTGCAAGGAGCGCAATGCATAATGCAAGCAAATAAAAATACCACAGGAATCTTCTAAACATTGTTTAATACTACTGCCCCTATTGTTTATTCAATTGATTTATAGTGGGAAAGGTGTAAAAAGTCATAGTCATGGATTAAAATAGTTAATTTTGTAATATTTTGTTTTAATTTTTGTTTAATGTGTGTGATTTTATGGTAATGCTTTCAAGAAGAGCCAAGATTTGCTGACTTTGGGTTTGAGTTATCAATGTGGCTGCAATCCCCATTAGCACTTTCAGCCAACACAGCTTTGTGCACAGATTATGGATCAACTTTAACCTAAGCATAAAGGATTCAAGGCCAAAGAGCTTTAGGTTGTTTAGTGGTGATGCATTGGTTAAAAAGATAGTCTTTGAATTTTGTTAATAGCTCTACACTCATCTTATTAATATGTATACATGTTAATTAAATTTGCGTTATAGAAAATCTTTATATATATATATATATATATATTTTAAATATTTAAAATATTTTTTAAGGTGTGTTTTTCAAGTATTGTATTGATGTATAGAATGATTTTTAATAATATTTAATACAATAATAGTTAGTCTTAAACATCACTGCATACGCCAATTATGTATCATATACCAATAAAAAATAGTTATCATAATTAAAAATAAATAAAAAATATTTATATTTAAAAAATTATGTTAAATATGTTGCATTCATCTATGTCGCGCATAGGAAAAAGAAAAAAAAATAAAGTCAATAAAGAGAAAAAAAGATATAATTTCTATCTCAATTGTTATCATTTAAGAATTTTTCTAATTAAACAAATATTTCGAGAAAAGTAAAAGAAAAGGACCGTCTTTAATTAAAGTGTATACGTTTAAAGTCTATTTTGGATGCATTATATAATTTCAAAGAGATAGTTAAGGTTCATTGGACAATTGAATTAAGAAAAAGGAAAAAGAAAAGGTCGGGGAGGAGGACAAAATAGACCCCACCATAATTAGTCTTTGATTTTCTAACAATTTAGCTTTGAAATAGTACTTTAATTTGAATATAACACAACACAAACACTAGCTTCAACGACATTGAGAGATGCTTGGAATTATATGGCCCATAATAAAAGCTAGTGCTTTTCTCCACTTAGTGGTGGGTTTTTCAGCTACTAAAGTGGGCATTCTTCCAACTTCTTCACATTCTTTTTCACTTTTTTAAGTAGGTATTGAATGATGTGTAGCATCTCCAAATTTGCATACCCTTTTTCATTTATCTTGTGATTATGACAAATTTTGTTGATTGCCCGTAAGTTATGACCGCAATTGTAGGTCTTGATTGTATTTATAATTTTAATAAAAATTTTTAATACATTTTATTTTGTCGCAATTGAAGACGGCATATAATTCATTTATATCTAAGCAATTTTTTTGAAATAGGTACTTATAGTATCAATAATAATAGACAAGTCATCTCATAACATTAGATGATGTATTTGTTTTCTTGTTATTATTGTCACTGTTAATCACTATTATTTCCCTTCAAATGGATTCTTCCATTAGTTGGTTAAAGATTTAAACAATTGTCATTTGCCTTAAGAGAAAGTTGAATTGTCTAAATCCACCTAATAATTTGACTCCTTCAATCCACACATCTCCATTTGCCTATTGTTTATTCAAAAACCAAATAATATTCTATCCTTAATAGCAATAGAACACAAACTAATCTTACTTTCACAGTACATTGGACAATCCGATTATAAAACAGAAAATTTTAAGAAACTTAAAGTTTTAAATGTTTTATGATTATGTTCTTGTTATTGTAATTTCAATTAATTTTAATTAATACATTTGGTAATCACTAAAATTTAGCATAGAGTGCTTAATTTTGTACTTTTACCCAACAAATAGTTTAAATCACAATTTTCAGACATCAAAATTGTGATTTAAGTAACATATTTGGTATTTAATTATCAAAACCGGTTCTTTGCAGGGTGAACTTTTGACCTGCAAAATTCATCCCAGAAGTGATGGTTCTGCAATGGTTGTTTCAATTTCCCGTCTAAGTATTTCTGGCTCTGTGTCTTGTTTAAGGCTTTAACACATGCTATGATGGTTGTCTTCAACAAAAATTCAAATACCAATTATTATTAGGATTACAATTTCTGTTCTTTCTCTCTTTCATCAATAATTATATGTATATTTATTTTTCAAAAGATTATTCATTCAATGAGAGATAATATTTTAGATTCGTAGAATTTATACATCAATAAGAAGATAATTTTGATATCAACTGGAGATTATTAATATTTTGTCATAATCAACTGAAAAACAGAGTAATTATACATTAATGTTGAGTGTTAAACCTACGTTAACCATAGCATAACCAAACCACTGGAACGAAGGGAAGCCATAAATACAGAGCCTGACAAGATTGACAAAGTATTTTCACACAGTGGAAGTAGTAGTAATTGTAGACTCATGTGATGTTGTCTTTTCTTCCATGTCCCACCTACATAACGCACACAACCTTCTTCTGATTGGTCCACACGCACAAAGTTAATGCGTGGGGCGGTGTATCTGTAAATTGCAGTTGCACATAGTCAAGGCTCGTACGTTTTCTAATCCCAAACAAGGGATCTTTAAAATGTTTTATTGATTTTAAATATCAATCCACACAACCAAAAAAAGGAAAACAATTCCTTGTATACTTTCATAATTATACGATACTAGACTAGACTATATACTTTCTCTCATTCCGACAAGATTGAAATGACTACAGATTTTTTTATAACATACATACTCTTATCAGCTCGCAGCTGGATAAGCAATCTCCTTTTGTGAACTGGGTTGTGACTGACTGGATCTTGGTTTGGAGCACCCAGTTTTGAATTCTTTTCGACTTTGGAGGCCAAAGGCAGGAAGGTGATAAAATAGTGAAAAGAGGAAAGAAACCGAGAGTAATCTTTGTTGTTGTATGACCACTTTATTTGTTTATTTTTGCTTTGAATTTTTGTGGGCATGTTTTAGAAGTGCGTGACATGATCTGAGTTACTGTGTATTCTAGGCTCTGACTGTTTAAGTCTTCCTTGGATTCCGGTTTCTGTGCAGAAAAGGCTGTTTGCTTGATTGGAATCTGGTCATTTCTGGGCACAACTGTTTACGTGTCTTTGTTTGCTTTTAAGTTTGTGGTGTTCTGTGTTTTGGAGTAGTTCAGTGGAACAAAAAAGTCTCATCAGTTTTTAGGGTTTTGCCTTCTAGGTTTTGAGAACTTGTGGTTATTTTAGCTCAATTTTGCCTGTTTGTTAGTTGGGAGTCTGGTTGTGAAGTAGTTAATGTGAAAATTTTCATTTTGGAGGCGTTTTAGCATATGGGTTTGGCAATTGTCTGTTAATTTCAGTTCTGGCTTACTTTGGTTTTAGATTTTGGGTCGTGCCTTGCCCCGGATTTTGTTGATTTGAACCGGTTTTAAGTTGATCATTAGTAGCTTCCATTTTGCTGGTTTTTAGTCATTTGTTTTGGCTTTAGCTAGCGATTCAATTTTGGGGTTTGATGCATTGCTGGATTTTGGTCCTAACCATATAAAGATTTTATAATTTTTCTTGAATTTTGGATCTCAGCTCAAGGGTTTTACCGAAAAGTTCGAGTTTACTAAGTTCTAAGAGTTTGTTCTTTTTTCTAGAAATTTCTGTGCCAAATATCTTAAGTGCCTTCATTGTGCTTGAATTTTTGAGCTCTGAGGTTTTGCGATTGCCTAAGAAGGATAAAGTTCCTGATTTCCAGTTTAGAAATTTCATTTGGGCCGACCTTATTTTCAGTTTAATCTTTTTGCGCTTTTCCAGGTTCAATTGCTTGGTTTTCCCATGGATTCTCCACAATCTGTTGTCTCACCATTCAAGTCTTCTGTTATTGCCGAGCCTGAGAAGCAGAAATCTGATTTCTTTGCCTGTTCTGGTAGCTTAACAAAGGGAACTGAAGCCAACAGAAAGGAAGAAGTTGTTGCGCCTAACTTAGAGAACTTCATTGGCGTTCTTGAAGTTTACGTACATCAAGCGAGGGACATCCAAAACATCTGCATTTACCACAAGCAGGATGTTTATGCTAAGCTTTGCCTCACCAGTGATCCTGAAAACACTGTCTCCACCAAAATCATCAATGGTGGTGGGAGGAACCCGGTTTTCAATGAAAATCTTAAGCTCAATGTTAACACCGTTGATTCCTCTCTCAAATGTGAAATATTTATGATGAGTAGAGTGAAGAATTATCTCGAAGACCAGTTGCTGGGATTCACTTTGGTTCCTTTGTCCGAAGTACTTGTCAAGAATGGAAAGCTGGAGAAAGAATTTTCTCTTTCTTCAACTGATCTCTTCCATTCTCCGGCAGGATTTGTTCAGTTGTCTCTTGCATATGCTGGAGCTTCACCTGAAGTAATGGCGATTTCAGTAATTCCTAAACGTTTGGCTGCATATGAAACCGGGCGAGAATCTGAAATATCGGAGTCACTTGACAAGATTGAGTTCCCTGATCCAAAGATTGTGAATGAAAACCAGATGATGGTTTCAGAGTACTTCGGGATCCCATGTACAAATATGGACTCTGAAACCTCTGATAGTTTGGACACTTCTGAAGCCCAAAACCAAGTTAGTTCAGAAATTGGTGTACATGTTGTGGAAAGCTTCTCAACTGGCACAGTGGAATCTTTTCAGGTTCCAAAGCCTGATTCTCCTCCAAGCAGTGTGTCAACTAATGGGGTCTCTTCCCCTTCAGTTGCTGCAAACTCCGAGTCCTCTGAGGGGGCGGCAGTTTCTAAGCTGCAGAATCAGGAACAAGTATCTGCTTCAAAAGAGTTAAAGGTTGATGTTGGAGATGGTGAGAGCGATTCATCCGGTGGAGCGCCAAGTGATGCAATTACTAAACCTGCTGTCTCTGTTAACATTGAACCTGAGCAGAAGGTTGTGCAGCAAGAGATAGTAGATATGTATATGAAAAGCATGCAGCAATTTACGGAGTCACTGGCCAAGATGAAGCTTCCTTTGGACATTGATAGTGGTCCAACTAGTTCAGGGAATTCAAGCTCCGATCAGAAATTACAGGCATCAAAAAACACTGGCTCCCGTGTGTTTTATGGGAGCAGGGCTTTTTTCTAAGCTCATATTCAAGTGGTTCAAAGGAAGACACAGGTGACTTTAGATTCTAGAATGAAGACTAATAGTGAAGTGTAATAATGCATCTATAGTGTGGTGTTTTCGTTCATATGTTGAGATGTTTTGGATGAACGGAAATCATGACTTTGTACCTGTTATTAGCTTCTGTTTCTGTTACAGCTGGTGTTATTATATGTGAACTTTTTCGCTTTCATAATTCTTCCTCGTTGCAGCTTCTGATTCAATGTTCAATAATTGATGAATCAAATTCCATCTAGCAATAGGCTAATAATGTACGTAACCATATGCTATATATTGGTCCCACATATCCATGGCGATTTATTGATACGAGACAAAAGGTGCAGCACAAAGACTTTTTAAGATTTAGCTATTTAGCAACTTTGCATCATTAGGTTCACGATCCCACTACTTGCACGAATTCCTCCCATAATCCGCAAGCAAATAGAGCTGATGACTGCATCTCTGCAGTTTTTATATTTTTATATTGGTGTAATTGATTTGCTATAAAATGAAAATAACATTGTTAAGATTCTAGGATGGTAGATACTTTCGGAATTATAGTTCAAAAGGTTTTGTTGTTTAACAGTAGAATTTACAACTGAGAACTAACTCTATTGTCTGTAGCGAGGAAGATAAAAAAGCACTTCTTCCAGTTGCACTCACTAATTGGACAACGTAAAAGGCAACATAAAGAAAACCCATCTATTCCATTCACTAAGGTATCAATTTCAGATGGGTACTTCAATTATTTCATGTGCTCTGACAATCATATGCCTCCTACAGATCCATGCAATATGGCCATCATCCCTGTATCTCACTCTCCAGAGTCCAAACTTCTCAGCAATGTCCCTGCCTGTTGAGCACCTCCTCTCCCTTAAGAAATCTACCACCCATTGCTGCACTGCCCTTAGTTCTTGCTGGATATCTCCCGCTTTGCTTCTGTTTCTGCTTCCTTCCATGCGTCCCATTGCCACAGCTCCAACCGCCCCAGCAGCAACCGCCCCAGCTGCTCCAAACATGAGGGAAGAGTCAGCTAGATGGGCAACTTCTTTGCTCAAATCTGGTATGAGTTGCCCCATCCCAGTTGCTAGATGAGCTCCAATCTTGAGAGCAAATGTTAACAATTTCATGAACTTTGTCATGTATGGAGCCAAACTCTTTACTGCCCTGTTGTCAACCTGCATCATTTCACAACCCAGCTGGTCTTCAACTACGTGCATTTCTCGCCTGAATTCACAAAGCATGTGCAGCCTGAGTGCAGTCATGCCAGAAATTACGTTGGTTATTAATCTCCTTGAGTAGTTTTCCGTTCTGACAAAATAAATCATGTGGGGTACTTTCCTCTCTTCAAGCTGGACATTGAAGTTCACAATGTAGTTCACTTTGCGTTGAAGCTCAGTGAGAAGTCTGTGTTCATAATATCTCAGCCCCTGGATCTCTTGCTTCAGATCCTTTATTTCTTGTTCAATGATCTTCAGTCTTTGCAATACTGTTTCCAGTCCCTTGGCAATGCCACTGAAGGTTGGTTCAACTTTGCCATTAGGTTCGTTGCTGGGTTCTGGCTCATCTGGGTTGTTATCTGTGGGGACTTGCAGTTCAACAGCAAGGTTGTGTAGGTCATGATATCTTCGGTGCAGTACTTCTCGGAAGTCATCATCAGATAGGAGGTCTCGTGCTAAGTCGAACCCAGCTCTTAGAATAGGCTTGTCGGAGTCCAAGACTGGATCCCACGTGTGCTGATAATCATACATGCTGTCTGCAGGAACTGAGAGTAATGCCTGTTTCAGAAGTTGAAGAGATACAAACTGGGATTTTCTGTATCTGGGGGGAGTCAGATTTTTCACACATTCGGGCCTTAAGATATTTTCAGTCAAGGTAACACCATTGCAAAGGCTTTGGATTGCCGGTATTATAAGTTGATGAATGAGTCTGAGGGTTTCTGTCAGGTTCTTGGTAGAACAAGCAAGAACATCAATGTAGTAACCCAATTGCCCTCCAAGTTCTACTCTGACATGGATGCCATTGATATTGATAGAAGTCAGATATTTCTCAAGATTGTACGTTGCTCCATGTTGGTTCTTCAAAGCCATGATCTTGTTGTGGAGATGCACCTGAATTTTTGAACAATCAAAATCCGGTAAAAATTCGAAAATTGCGTGTGTACTTAAGAATTTTTAAGTTAATATAATTTACAAGTAAGGGTCAATCATAATCAATAGCTGAATTTAAAATGTTAAAGCTTAAAGCTTGTTGAGGTAGAAACTTTTAAAAGGAAAGCTAGAGCAGCCCAAGAAAACAGAAAAGAAAAAACAAACCTAGCTATAGGAAAGAGAAGAGAAAGCAGAATTCTTGCCTGCAAACGAGGAAAGAAGCCTGGTGTCAGAAACATGTGACTTGAATCATCACACTCAAGATGCCGCCCTGTATAGACACAATCAGGAGGATTTAGTTGCCATTTCTGTGGCTTTCCTCTGCCTTCTTCAAGAATTGAGGGGATCAGCAACAAAGAATCAGGGACTGATGGATCTTGCTCATAACATAGTTCTAGTTTCAGCATCATTCTGACAAGGTCACTGGCTTCTAAGTTCTCAAATACTTTTGAACCCATTCCAGGAATTTGGCTTTGTAAACTTCCTCTTAGAATCTTCTCCAGTTCTTTTCTGCTAATGAACCCACTGTTCTCTGCAGAGCTTTGCTTTCTAACTTCTAATTTGACTAGCTTGCTAAGCACTTCACTATAGAACCACTCACAATCTAGAATTAAGAAACCCAATTCGTCAAAGTAGATCGTCTCACCTATATGATGAAGACAAGTAGCGACAGCCCGCCTCCTCGTTTCCACCTTTTCCTTGTTATCATGCCTCGATCGGATTCTCAAGGGTGGAGCCTTTATTTGGCATAGTTCACCAAACTCTTTCCACTTCATTGCTGGCTTGTTGTAGTTCTCTGATCTCCAGTCAGATAAAATTTTTATCATTTCATTGCAAAGCTGATAAACTCGAGGAACTCTCTGGAGAATAGTCTTGCATGTCTTTCTAATGTGATGAGTGAGTTTAGTGACAGATGCAGATGATCTGGCATCAATTGTGAATACAGTTGCATAGAAGTCAACAAACCCTTGGAACTTGTCTCTTAATCTCTGTATTGAATTCACAATCGGCTGCATATCTTGTGATGGTTGATTGATTTTGTCATAATGTGTGAGGACTACGGCTACATTTGGTAGCATGCATTGTTGGACAGCTTTTTTTGAGTTGGAGACTATGAATCTTAGCCAATACCGGAGATCTTCTTCTATCTCTTCTGAGGTTTTTGGTTCTCTGTTGCTGGGTTTCCTGAACAAACTGGATATGACGAGGAAGAATGATGCACTACCATGCCCCGGAAACATAAGATCATGAAGAGAGTAGAACTCATGCTGACCAGCTAGATTCCATATTGAAATCTTTGTGTCTTCATCTTTGAATGTCTTTATCTTCATTCCAACTGTTTTGACAGCTTGTTCAACTGGGTTTACGAGGGTTCTAACTTGGTCCAAGTAGGGAAGCTTTGAAGAAGAAGAGAAGTTCTGTGAAATGGAATTACAGAGTGTAGTCTTACCTGCAAATGGGAATTCATTGAATTGATTGTTTCCAATATCAACTTTCAAATTCTACCAAAAGATAGGTTAGTGCAGTTTCATAAACCATTTTCAGATTTTTGAAAATCTAACCTGCATATTCTTGACCACAAAAGAAAACCCGGCAGCTCTTTGGTTCTGTGAGTGGCATGTCTTTCAGCAAATCCATTTCTGGTTCACTCCTTCCCTTTTGGCCTAATCTTTGATAAATACCATCAGCTGTCCCTGAATTCTTCAATGGAGTTCTCTCAAGATCAATGTCTTCAATCCAAGGATTTACCTGCAATGTTTCCATTATAGCCTGCTGCAACAACTCTCCTCGAACCCCTTTGCAGCCTTGCAAAGTCAATTGTCTCAAAGTGGCATTTTTCTGTAAACTCCTGAAGATTCTGACAAAATCATCAGGTCTCAAACTCTCATCATCATAAATTCCTAACTGTATCACACTCTCATTTGTTGTCAGCATTTGTAAGATGGCTGCAAGTCCATCCCTTCCAATTTTCGTTTTCCCACCTCCGAAGGTTATAGCCCTCAGCGTAATATTTGCTTGGCTTTGCAATGACGAGAACCTACTCAATGGGCATAGCAAATGTTCAACACCTACGCCACTAAACCAATTTCCATGAAGATATAAACTTTCCAAACTTCTGTTCTTGAATAGTCCAGCTGCAACATACACTACTCCCTTATCTTTAAGGCAAGTTTTTGATAAGGTGACTTCCTTAAGGCTCTGATTCTGCTCCAAAACCCATCGGAATTCCTTGGCCCACCGGGACTTAAGCCGTACTCCACTCATATCAAGTGACTTGACAGTCGAGTTGCAGCCCAGAGAGCAAGCAACCCTGCAAGAGCCTGAAACATCAAGCCGGTAAACTCTGAGTGTGCTATTCTCAGGTACAAACTCCACCACCTTGGACGTTCTCTCTCCATTTTCGCCACTCCAAACGTGAACTTCCATTGCTCGATTTCTTGCTAAAACAGCTGAAATAAGTGGGGTTGCTGTGAGAGAGTTAGAATCAAAGATTGTCAAAGATTTCAGTGTGGAGTTTACTTCAATCATCTTAGACAGCTCCTCTGCTCCTTTTGAACCAATTGAGTCTTCCCATATCTGCAACTCTTCCAAGCAATCATTCACCTTGAGTGCAGAAGCAAGAAGTGCAGCTCCCGCATTTCTAATGCCTGACTCAGAAAACATTATCTCTTTGATCAGTCTATTGCTCTTCAGAACTTCTGAAATCTCCGACAAACATTCTGCATCAAATTTGTTTCTCTTAAATACAACTTGCTTGATGTTTGAGCTGCAGTCAAGCAACAATCCAAGAGTGCGCAGTTGCTCTATTTCCCATTCAACATTGTGAAACTCCAAGTTCTTCAAAGAAGCGTGGATTTTCTCCGCTGTTATCAACGCAGTTAGCAAGTGAGAGAAGTACAAAACGCCGTCGTTCGAAATGTTTATGTTCATGGAGTTTTCTGTCTCCTGGTGACAACCTGAAGTAGGCTGAGAAAGATAGAATGATAAGTTCTGTAGGTTTAGGCTTTCCGATTCGATTGCTTGCAGAACCCATTGAAGATCGCTTAGGTTCCGTTTTGGTGCCATTATTTACAGGACAAGATGTAACAAAAAACAAGCTGAAAAAACTTGTTTACTTCACCACCAAATGATCAGAAAAACAGAATGGGATAGTTTCACGATGAATACGGTACAAGGATGCTTTGGAAAATGAACTTGCCTAATTCAAGCATTTGTGTCTAATATGGAAAATGATGTCCATGTCCATGGCAGAAAGGAAAGTATGCTGCATTCAGCTTCTTCTGCATTGATGCTTTTCCGATGCTATATCCTCAACTGCTTGCTTAAGAAATTCCTTTTGGGCAATTTCATTTCAAAGGTATAGATACCTTTACACATGTTCCAACCAATGGGGTTCACTACTATTCAGAAACATGATAACATCATGTGGCTACTGGTTACCAGTGTGACTGGCTTGAGCATGGCCCATCCCATCCAAGAATTTAGTCTGAAAATTTAGAAACTGGGTGGTAATCACGAGTTGGATTGAAGGCAGCTGGTTTACTTTTGCAGCAGCTGGGGCAGGGGTGAAAATGGTAGATGTCTGCCTACTTTTTTGACCCTTGTGTGCCATTACAAAATTGTACCATACCCCTTTTCTCTTTTTACACCGAAAAGAGCAAAGAATCCTACAAAGGCAAATTTGAGTGTTGAAGGAAATCAAAGAATATAGAGATTTTTGTTACCTGGCATCATCTAACTTAGGCGATGCCTATTGACAATTGTGTAATGTAGTTGACCCACAAGGCTATTTCGGTGCAATCAGAACCACTAGAAGTTTAGGATCTTGATTGGATTAATTGAGCACAGCAAAAGATGGGTCATGTCAATTTTCAATAATGAAAATCAGAATCATGTTCCACAAATTCTAAGCACCAAGGTTGAAAAAAGTTCAATGTGTGTTGGCATAA
The DNA here is from genome assembly GCA_019650275.1 of Xylocarpus granatum. Taxonomy (NCBI): domain Eukaryota; kingdom Viridiplantae; phylum Streptophyta; class Magnoliopsida; order Sapindales; family Meliaceae; genus Xylocarpus; species Xylocarpus granatum. The sequence continues at coordinate 149,215 of BNST01000518.1, read as the reverse complement.
CATAAAATAAAATGCCTTTTTCTTCTTGACTCTGTTCCTTTTAAAAAATTTAAAGGTGAAATTTGACCGTGAAGGGGACACAATTGTTTTCGGTGAACCAACGTATGGAATTAAACATTTAGAAACAAATTGATGGGTTTGGAAATTTCTCTTTTGTTTACGAGAACAAACCCATAACAAGTCCAAAACATTCTGAACAAAGGCTCATTGCAATCGTCCGTGAAGCCTAATACATTTATAAGGGTATGAAGAGCCCAAATTGGTGGCTTATTAATAATACAGGGGCCACACGTTACACGCACCATACAATTTTAGTTTCATGTAACTGGCCGAAACAAAAAGTTCAAATAAGAACACAGCAAGAGGTGTATGAATATGGCATATTCTGAGGGAAGAATGGATAAGATTCTAAGTCTAACCACACAGAATGGTAGAAAACTGCCTTAGAAAATCAGAAACTGAAAATCCATAAGCAGATGGAACACATTGAAAAATACAAGGCAGGCTATAAATGCAACATTGTCATTTTGCACGTAGCTGCAGATAATCCCAAACTGTAATTAAACTGGCCCTATCGTCAACATGTGACTAAAAGGACAAGAGAAGAAATGCAGGAATTTTTATACCACCAAAGGCAAACAAGAAAAAACTCAAAACGTTCATTTTCATGAACAAATACAGTGTAAACTTGTTTGATTATCTGTCAAAAATAAAATGAATCAAAACTTTCTTATTTAAAGGGGATCTTAAATAGGAATCCCTTTTGTGTTTCAGACTTGTAAACCAAACAGAACCTCACATACAATCTGGGAAGAAAACAAATCCCAGATAAAGAGGAAACACATAAGTACATGAACCGGCAACTTTGCCAGGTACTACAGCAGTTTTAAGGGGAAAAAAATCTGAAACTTTATACTCTACTGTTTTGTGCACTATCCTGGCATGTCTTGCCAGAAATGCACTATATGTTAATGGGAAACCAATAATCCTGAGTATATATTCCGCAATCTGATTTTACACCTCACTTGAATACCAAGAAGAAATCTAAGTTTTTTCCACTATATGATCAAATTTCAAACCTTACACAAGAACCTCATAACTGCTTTCTCTCTGAATGTGTGTACTTCAAATCAAGAACCACTGTTAAAGCTATAAGATCAATTTCTTCGTAAGCTGAGATGTAACAAGAGGGAGCCTCATGAAATTTGCAATTCTTGGTCTGTTTCACCTGATTGTCTTTACCTACACTCTAACTTTTGATATTCCAATGACAGATCTCCTAGGTAGCTATTCCTGAAAAAAGGTGCAGATCAAATAAATTAAATTAATGCAAATACATGGTAGCACTTAACTCTCAACATATCAATAGACATACATGCTAAAAACCAAGTGCCAAGTATTTCGTGATCGTAATCTTAGGAAACATTGTCTTCCATATCACATGTATACTTCAGATCATTCAACATCATGTTTGTACAGCAGTATAATAAGGGCCAATTCATTGATCTATCTAGTTCAACAAAAATGTGCAGCATTTGTACATCTTTTAACCACCATCAAAGTATGATGGGCATAAGTTTGAAGATACAGAGGATGCAGATATCCTCTTTCAGTGGGATGAATTAGTCACAATAGATAGGGCATATGCAAATATTGAGCAAATATTTGAAGCCAAATTTATGCACGTTTACAATATGGAAGGAAAAAGTTTATGCCCTGAAGGTTGTGGACATTTTTCAATCAAAAAGTGAATCTAAATTGCTTCTCCCTAAAGAAAGCTTAAGCTCCAATGGAAATTTTATTAGTGCAAACTGGCAAAACAAAAGGGTAAATGCATACATGAATGCTACATATAGTTACAATAAACAGCAAATTATTTGAATACTTGGAACCATGAGAAATAAAATGTTGTATCTAGATTGACAAACAGAATGCAATGTCTGAAATCTGATTCAACTATTGGAATCCTTCCTAAGATCAATGGAAGTGCATTGTTGATACTTCATTTTCAACTTCTGTGAATTGAGTACAAAAACAGCTCAGACTTTTTGATAAATGAACAAGTGGATATGAATTGAAAGCCAAATCATTAAGTATATTACAAGTGACTAACATTCAATAATGACTTCATATAATTTCCAGAGTAAAACTATTTATTCCAGAATTTACTGAAAGTTCAGCTATTAACTTAAATGAAATCACATAAACTAATTCAAAAAATAACTAATAGAAATCAGTTTGGTCGTCTGCTCGTCTAGTTCATGAAAGTGAAGTCTTACCTCTATTTGATTGTCTGCTTGTAACATTGTAACTTCTGATATAATCCTCAGAACTTTTGGCTGCAATATCTGTGGATATATTGCCAAGCCCATAACTAAATGACGCAGAACCATCTAGCTCTGGAGTGGCAGATTGCCAAGTTGAATCACCATAAACCGAACCACTGCAATACAAGTCCCCATAAGACCCCTCAAAACCAATAGTTGACGCAGCAAATGATGAAGTTGGGCCTACACCAGTGGTACTGTTTCTTCCAAACCCTCTTGCTCCCAGCCCATAGCTGCCACCACCAGTCCCATAATCAATATTTCCACTATTGTAGCCAGAAGGATTCCCTCCAGCTGGAGCAGAAAAAGGACCCCAATTTGCTCCACTATTTCCATATGAAACCCCAAAACTCCCACTTCCTGATCCCAAGTAAGCACCAGGGCTGGCGGGATTTGTGGCAATATTAAGGCCCGCATTTCCCCAGACATTCCAAGTTGTTGAGTTCAAAACAGGATCACTTCTGGCACTTCCTCCACCAAAGCCAATAGGAGTCCTGTTTGAATTCCCACTTTGATAGGGACTCAACATTCGTCCATACCCAGGACTATTCCCAATGGTCCTTCCTTCATAGCTTGGACTCAACCCTCCTTCCAAATTCATTCCCATCCCAAACCCAGTAGCTAATGGAGAAAACCCACCCCTACCAGTTGCAAGAGGGTTAAACCTACCATCCATCCTAACCCCAAAACCTCCAACTGGGCTCAAATTGTATCTCTGAACAAAACTATTAAGGAGGTTGTTCGCCCTATTCGAACCAAAGTTATTATACCCTATCATAGGGCTGCGGGTGGGCCCGGGGGATAGCTCTTTTGGTACTGCCCTCTTAACCTCAACCATTTTACCATTGAGTTCATGAAATGTTTTATGTAAAACTCTGTCCACTGCTTCCTCAGAATCATAAGTGATGAAGCCAAAACCTCTTGGCCTTCGAGTATTGTGATCATACATTACCACAACATCAGTAATTGTACCAAACTGATCAAAGTACTTCTTAAAGTCACTCTCAGTGACAGTAGAAGCCAAACCTCCAACAAAAATCTTTTTAGTATGTCCAGGGCCTGGAGAACCATGAATGCTAGAGGTGTTTCTGCTTAATATGTTCTGATCATCCCTAGGAACAGCCTTCTTTGCTTCAACCTGAAAATTGTGAAGCCAAAAACTAAAATCAAAAAACCACATGTCATTTCAAGTTCCAAGCTTGACAATGAGGATTCAATACTGTAAAAACCAAATTATTCAAAAATTTAATAAAGCAAAATTTCAAATCCATTTCTCCATAGCCAAAATAAATAAAGAAATAACTTTAATATACAATTCACTGTTATGGTAGTGAATTCACAATGAGTAAGATCTCTACAGTGAAACATTCAGAAAGTTTCCACTTTCTACTGATTTACATCTAGAGGTCAAATTCTATACAAATTTTGCCAATTATACAGCATCAATGCTGCAAACAAAAGTTTCAAATTCTTCACTTCGTGGTAAGATAGAGAATACCAACAAATGATTTCAATCCTTTACTCGTCCCAAAAACAAAAAAAAATGTTAATTTCACTGTAACATAGAAGACAAAAGCAACTGTCTCGGCACAAAGTTTATTTACATTCCATCACTAAGAACCAGATTCAAATAAGGTAAATGAGACTATAACAATTGATTCATAATGTGCAAAGCATCTTTGTGATCAGGCTACTCACCGTGCGGCCATCAATCATGTGCTTATCCATGATCACCCTCTCGGCAACAACAGGATCTGCAAACACCACAAAACCAAAGCCACGAGCCCTGCCAGTTGCTCGATCTCTCATGATCACTGCCTCCACTACTTCTCCATACCTCCGGAAATATTCCTTCAGACGTTCTTCATCTGTGTCCCAAGAAATCCCACCAATGAAGAGCTTACCAAGATCCGATTCCATCTCTTCTACAACAATCAATTACAGTTCATCCCATTAATCAATGAATTCAATCTTAAAAACAAAAACCACAAAACAAATATCCATTTGCATTCAAAGCCAAAAATCAAAACTTCACTTCACAATTCAATCAAGTTATTGATTGCAATCGAGCATATGCCGGTTTAATGGACAAAAACCAATCCAAATTATATAATTAAATTGATGTCATACACTCAGATGCTATAAATAGTCCAAAAAAACTAACCACTAATAAGAAAACAAATCGAAGTGTGAACTATAACAAGAAAATAGGAAAGGAAACATACCTTAAGTGATAAATCAGATAGAATCCAATGGGTAGTCCAATAAAACAAAAAGTGGGAAATTGTCAAATTCAATCTAGGATCATAATTAGATCGTTCAAGCACCAATCAATAGACGGCCCTTGATTCCTGATAATCCAAAAAGAAGAAGAAGAGTGAAACTTAAGCCGAAAAGTTTGATCTTCATAATATCTATATAGAGTTGAAGAGAGATCAAGATAAGAAATGATATATAGACAGAGAAGTCACCATAATTGAGAAGGACCCAGGTGAGGAAACGAGAGAAACTAAGATCTGAGAAGAAGAATGAGAGTAATGCAAACAGAGGAGGTGTTTATACATGTGTCCTTGTATGTAGAATAGATATAAAAAAAGGCTCTTCTCTGTTCATTTCTCTCTCCCTCTGTCTCTCTCCTGCTCTCTGTCTTCTTTTTGGTTATTCCACTCCTCCTAATTAAATCAAAAGAAATGGAATTTGTAGCCAGAGATGGGTGAGAGAGAGACACACACATAGTCAGAGAATTTATATATATATATATATATATATATTAATAGAGAGAGAGAGAGAGAAAGATTGAGATTGGCAATCCTCTGGTGCAAGAATATTTGGAGGAGCCTAAAGGAGTGATGGCAGGAGATGATGGTCTCTTCTTTATTTAAAATAAAATATTTGGGATTTTTTGTTTATTTAATTACTTTTATTATTATTATTTATATCGGTTATTTTTTACCAGCAAAATTTTAAATATTTGCCCATATGAGCATATGACATACCATTCCTTGCTTAGACAACATGTTACAACCAACCAAATCACATGGAACTTTTGCTTCTTTTAATCACATTACATAACACATTTTTGGACCTTTTTATTCAAATTTTCATGCCCTCTTTTAAGTGATCAATTATTGATTAATTTAAAGTTAATAAGAAAATTGACACTATACCTTTTTTTTCAGGCCCAAAATAAAGTTGATGCTATGCTGAGCCACAAGATGCAAGATGCAAATCTGGTTCCTTTAAGACCACAGAATGCAATGAAGGTGGATTGACAACTCTGTTCAATGTTTATTCTAACTAATTAGATTATAAAAACAGAATAAAATAGTTATGCATTTATGATTTGATTGAGCCCTTGTTCTATTTCTGTAACCAGTTTCCATATTCTTGATGGAAATTATATTCAGGCATTAGGTATTGTTAATACATAATTAGGGTCAATCTTATTGTATAATTAAGGAGATAACATATTATAGCTGCAAATCAAGTTGGCATTTTGGTAAGTTTTATATTATCTGCTGGGATTATAGGGATTTTCAATGTTTATTTGATTGGTTGAACTACTATTTCCACCTAAACTTACTTATGTTTAATCTAAGCAAAAGGTAAAGATTAAAGGTACCGTGATGCTTCACATTTTTCTTGAATTGCTTTGAGTGACAATGGGAGTATTTGAAATTGGGTTTGCCTTAAGAGTTATGGTTGAAGCATCATTTCATCATTATCTTAAAAAAAAATCTTGTCGTTGCTTGAAAATTAGATGGTCTAATGGCCTTTTCTCATTGTTCTATGACCTTCAGATAATCAATGAAAATATTGGTCAAAACTAATCCACTAGATTGTGGGTAAAAAAGTTGAAATTAAGTGTTAAATTTGAAAGATTACCATTAATGTAATTATTTGATGTTGACACATCAAATTTAGTGATATGTTAAGTCTCCGGTCACAACCCTAGAAGGCTATGTGGCTGGGACTCCGAGAGAGGTGACAACAATTTAAGCTAACCAGTCAAAATCAGATAAACGAGGAAAACTCAAGCAATTGATTTGGCTATCTTCCATTTTAAGTGTAATTTTTTGTGGCTGTTTTCTTCCATTGTCCTGTGTATTTGTGATAAACATGAAAAGAGCTGCCTGGCATTCTTTCTTTGGATTGGTGGGTAGCATTAGCTATAGCATAAGAGATCTAATTTCGGAAAACCTATAACCTATTTTCTAAGCAACTTGTAAAGGTTTGTTTGGCTTTTCCAAGTATCATCACACTCCCAGGAAAAGATGCAATAATTATCTAACACTAAATCTAGAATTTGAGTCCCTAAACTTTTCAGATTAGTGGGAGAGGAGTGGGGCTTTTCTTGTTTCCTTTTTTGGTTATGCTTTCTTTAGGAGGGCTAATTGATGGTAATTAAATAAAATAGCTGAGAAATTGATAAATGAATTTCTTGTCACAAAATGCATTTTCTTATGGTTTGTTTGATGGTACATTAAAGAGTGATACAGCAGATCCATTTCATTCTATTAATGTCTGCCATAATATTCGTTATTGATGCCACTTTCAAGAATTCAGACTTTACGAAGTAATTGCAATATTTCATAACGGGAGCTATATGTGGAATCAGTCACTTGATCAACCATGGCAACAGGAAATCCTCTTTCAGTATTTTCTGATTGGAGGTTACTTTTATGATATGGTAGATATTAAGAAACAGAGAAATGCATACAGAAGCTGCAGGTTTGGGATAGAGGAAGGGAAAGCTTTTCACTCTGCTTTATATGTACATGGCATGTGCCTTCACTGTTAGTCAAGGCATACAATGGAAGGCTTATTATTTTGGCATGCAAATTCTTCCTGTTTGATTGAAAAGTAAAATAAGTAAGCTACTACATCAATGTCTCAGAAGAAAAAGTGCTCAAAGGATTTGCAGAAACGCTAATGATATGATCCTGGAGTATCGCAGTTCTCCTGTATGACTGTGTGCAGTAAACAGCCATCATGTTGGCAGGATTCCATGGAAGAGAAAGATGAAATAGAATGATCATGGTCGTGGTCATGATCTTCTTTTCCATGCACAAACTCCTCTATCTTCTCCAAAACTTCTGCCATTGCTGGTCGATCATCCGGGGAATTTGATACACATTTGAGGGCGACATTCAGCAAGGGAAATGCCGATTGCTTGCCAGCTTTCGTTACCTCCTTGTCAAAGACTTCTCCGGTCCATTCCTCTCTCACCACGGCCTTGACCCATTTAGGAAGGTCTATTCCTGTTTTCTCTACAATTTTTCCAGTTAGTAACTCCAGTAGAATTACTCCAAAGCTGAAAACATCACCTTGTTCAGATAGAGTTTTCTCAGGGCCAGTGTGACCATTAGATGAGAAGAAATAATTTTTCTTGGGGTCTAGAAATTTTGAGAAGCCGTATTCACTTATAAGTGGATCATCATTTTCATCCAATAGGACATTTGAAAGCTTGAGGTTTCCATGAGGGATGACCTTCTCTTCATTTGATTTCTGATATACAAAGTCTAAGCCCCTTGCAATCCCTTTCGCTATTGACAGCCTCAGTTTCCAGGGAAATGCCCTTTTGCCCTCGATGTAATCTGCAGATTATCAATAGCAATTTTCTCAGATGCTGAAAACCCTTTTGGCTGTGCATTGTAAGAAATATTTAACGTGATCAAGCAACTGTTAATTCATTGTTCCGGCACTTAAAAGCAATAAGAAGTTAGAAATCAGTGCCATTACGCTGAATCCTTAAATTTTACAGTCTAGAAATCGCTAGTATGTGTTTGTGTAGCAATTTTTGTGCATGTGTGTGTGCAAGTATGTCAGTTTGCAAATTAATGCAAATAACTTTAACTTAAGAAATGTTTGACTTCAAGATTCTCAACTTACCCTCTAGGATGTTCAGCAGACTGCCATTGCTTTGATATTTGTAGATCAGAAGTGTTTCTTCATTGGTGAAATTGTAACCGACGAGAGGCAGAATATTTGGATGCTTCAGGTTCCCAATTTGCCTCATTGCTTGGCCAAACTCCTCAAAGGATACTTGTAATTTCTTAAATCTCTTAACTGCATAAACTGAGTTGTTCTTGAGTCTAACCCTGTAAAGGCTGCTGCGAATGTTCTGGCTTTGCAGGTCAGCTGCGGCTTCAAGAAGATCTTCCATTTTGAACTTCTCGTGTTCATCAACGAAGAAAACAAGCTCTGAACCCGTTTCATATGGCCTCACTTCCTCTATGCCCATGAGTGGAGGAGTTTTAGAAGGATAATCCTCAAGGGCCATAAGTATCTCCCTTTCTCTGGCAATTTTTGCAGCTTTCTTGCCCATGCAATATGTGAACAAGATGAAAAAACCAATACCAACGATTAATGGAATGAATGCCATCCATTTCTCGTACCCATGTTTCTTGTTATGATCAGACAATTTCCCACTTGAAGGCGCTGACTCTGCATCTTCTGAACCTTTTACCTGTATCACGGAGGAGGTAGTCCCATCTGTCTCCGATAAAATTCTATCAAAAAAGTGATACTTGATTTCCTGTTGAGGGATAGTTTCAGAAAATTGATTGTTAGAGATGTCCAATATCTTCAGATTTTTCAACTGGGTAAGAGCAACAGGAACTCTCCCACTCAAATGATTGCTGCTAAGATTCAAGTAGGCTAATGTTCTGCAGGTTGATATTGAGCTGGGAATTCCTCCTCGAACAGAATTTTTCGCTAAGCTAAGAGCTCGAAGCTTTTGCATTTTGCAGAGGGACTCTGCGTCAATTACCCCATCAAGATTCAAATTTTCTAGTCTAATTGCTATTATGTAAGCAGCCGGCAGATTGCACTTTACACCCTTCAACTTAAGCGAGCAGGGATGCGGCGTCACTCCATTCCAGTCAATTCCCAGAACATTTTGTGGATCAACAGCTCTAATAAAATTGAAAAAATATACAGATTCCGACAACTCACCACCTCCCATGCAAACTGTGATCAAGCAAGGGAGAACTGCTGTGCACATTAGCCCTCCAAACAACAGCTCGGAACCTCTCATCCTACACATTTTTAGCAAATAAACTATGTTAAACCATCAGAGATTGAACAAATTTGTGATCATGGATGTTTTTGCTTAGCACTTAAAAGGTAGTATTAAATATTTGATTCGAATTTTAATTGGTAAACCATATGAGGACAGTTTTCTACATAGATTTCAAAGTTGTATATTAGTATTATTCTTCAAAATCAGTGATAAACAAAGTCGAACACACCGCAAATCGATATAAACAATGCAATGTAAATAAATTCATGAATGTGTGTGTGTATGTTGATACACATCTTGTACGTTTTGATTGGTCTGTTGGCATCTGATAACAGTTTTGGAGGATGTAAAGGAAACTATAGTGAGCATTTTGAATGGACTTGATTTTGTATTTGTTATTAAGCACCGTAAATACGCTTAAAAGTATATATACATACATACATACATATATATATATATAATAATTAATTTTTTTTTAAGTGAGACGTTTATCACGTTAATATAAGTAATGTTATAGAAATTATATAATTAATAAAAAAAATTATTTTAGTAAATAAAAAAATTTAAAATAAATTGTATAAATTTTTTTTACTATGTTAATTAAAAAATAATTTTACTAATATTCTTACGTAGTATTTTTTTTTCTTTGAAGAGAATCTATTGATGGCATAATCCTGAGATTGTCACACAGGCACACTATGTTCTTATATTTTCTCTATTAATGGCATAATCTTGAAGTTATTACACTTCCATTTTTTGCTCCACCTACCTTTATTTTGGGTTTTACTTCAAATATCACAATTTAATTGTCATTCAATTGTTTGAATTTTCATCTATATCTTTAATTATATCATCATAAGACTTGATTGGATGATATATTCAAGATTAATGAATTAGATTTGATCAAATCATATTTAAACAAAACAAGATTCTTATATTATTAATTAAGATTAAAATTGGATTAGATGAGATTAAAATGTCAAAATATATGCTAATGTAAAATAAATAACATTAAATTCAAAGGAGTTCACAAATTTAATCACAAGAAAATCCCTTGTAATTGAAGGAAACTTGCATGTTGTATGTAAAATTATATTATTTACAAAATATGGGATCATTGGCTGTTTTAGCCTTTATTACATTTAACTTCGTAGGGATCATTGGCTGTTTATGAGGAATTTCTAATTGTAGCCATCTCTAGCACACTAAATCCACATGAATATACGTCCACCAATTCTGTATAACCTTCGTCGTATAGATCCGGCGCCATGAATGCCGGTGTCCCGAGCATTGAATGTGCTGAATGGCTCTTGCCCACAATCGCTGCCACCCTCAGATCGCCAATCTTGACCTATCAAAAAAGAAGTTGATATACGACGTTTCCTTTCCTTCCTAATTGATCATTGTAACAATCAACACGATTGTAGATTGCGAATACTGAGATCGGGCTAAGAAAAAAAGCACTTTCAATTAAAAGTACTTTCTTTGATGACACTCAAACAACAAGGGAGGGTGCAAATTATGTACCTGGCCGATGTTTCCATTGACAAAAACATTGCTGCAATTGAGATCTCTATGAATGACACAAGGCTAGTGCGTATGCAAATAATTTAAGCCCTTCAAAATCTGCTTCGATCACTTCTTAACTGCTTTGATGGAAACATGCCTGTGCTGTTTTCCTGTACTCTCCCAAATTCCCAGAAGTGCAAACTTCGGTGAAGAAATTCAACGTGTTACGCTCCTCATCGCGCCAAACGTAGTGCAGGGAAATGATATTCTTGTTAGCTAGGGTTTTTAACAATCGAACCTCCTAGTAAAGTCTTTCAATCGTAGGTTCGTTGTCGCAAAAGTTTCTAACTTAACTTGATTCCATCAACTTCTAAGCCTTCTTCTTGATCAAATGCACGGTATACTTTTTTTCACAGCGCCTGAGCCGATAAATTCTTTGCAACGACCGTATCGGCCGGTAGGATCAACCTCGACAAACAGTTCGGAGTCATTATCGGATGCAACGGCGCTGACCTCCGGCATCTGCTGCGAAAACCATGCAAAAACATTACCTAAAAACCGGTTAAAATAATTTACATGATTTAACATCAAGAATATTCAAGAATCTAGAAAACAAGACAGAAAACAAAACCCATGTTACACTTATACGTAAGATTAGTCACACAAGAGAAAAAAACAAGACAAGTTACACGAAAACAGATCAAACCCAGAAAACAAAGCGATATTTAGCCACAGTAATATACATAGAGCTCGTGATTCAAACAGGAAATAGAAAGAAAATAATGAAGAAACAAATCTAGAAGAGATTGTGAAACTCGCCATTCAACACAACCTGACAAAAAACCAAACTAACAGAGAGAAGCAAAAGCTTTAGCTGCAGAAAAGCAGTCAAACGACCCACAAAGTATGGAAAAACCAAAGGGTTTTGAAGACGAGTATTTACAGAAGACGAACTAGGATTAATCTTATAACTGTTGGACATTTGGTCGGTTAACTATGGTAAGGGGGAAACGATTCCATAGTGTTTCTAGTTATGGTAATTAACATGGATTAGCAAGTTTATAACCTTCCTAATTAAAGATTTTAATTTAAACAACTGAAAATAAAATAAAAAGACTAAAAGAACTAAATTCTGAGAATTGGAAGCTGGAAGGTCTAGAATCTTTTAAGATTCTTCAGTTATAGTTAGCCAAAGCCAGCTGTTTGTTTCGATTTACTGTTGTTTGCTGTCTGTTTTGGCTTTTCAGGGATTTTATTGTCATTATAAGGTTTGATTTTTCTTTATGTGTTTAGATACCCCAACAAGTCAACTTCGTCACCCTGGATGGGATCTAAACCTCGGCGGTCCATGTCAGCATCTGGGTCATTGTCATTGTGGGTTGGTCCAGGAACTATGGACGGCCCAGATGAAGCAAGAGGCTTCTACAAAATTGGGAGAACAAAGTCTAACATGTTTTGTTGCTGGGGTCAATCAGAAACAGCTAGCTGGTCCGGTTTATGTTTGGCTTGCAAGAAAAGTTGTGCAATTTTCCTTACTATCCATAATTGTTGAGAAAACGAAAGTTCGATATTATATTTCAGAGATAAACTACATATGAAGTATTCATTTTAATGTTGTAAGCCAAAATATGTGATCAAAATTTGGAATCCCAACCTATAGCATATGAATGTAGGCTGGCATTTTCTATGCAAACAGCGTTACCTGTGATGCGATGACGGTCTGACACCGTGGCCCATGAACTAACATGAATGGATTAGGCTATGTATCACTCAGGAAAACTATTAGGCTCAATCGGTGAACCAAAGCTCATATATTCTAGTATTTGGGAGGAGTGTTGTTGTTTGTTCGTTTTTGTGCAACCAAAGTTCTTACTAATGACTATGATTTTTACAGTTTTGAAGTTTTTTCTTTTCCGAATCCAGAAACAATGGCAACACTGGATAGGATAGCAGTGGCAATAAAAGAAATAGACACCAGAAAAGAGAATCTTAAAAAGGCGTATGATGATCTTCAAACTCTCTCCTCGCTCCCGTCTTCGTTTTTAATCAATTGTTCTGATTTGGACGCCCGCTTTACCCACAATCAGTACTCGCTTACTTAGCGTTTCCGCCTCCTGGACTTGTTCGAGTCTTCTCAGTTGCGGCCGGCTCAAATTCGGTTGGATTCACCAACCCAGTTTTTGTTAGGCCGGGTACAAAACCCTTCATCTTTGTCTAACGCTCGAATTCTTGATCCTCAGTGGGCTCTGTCCCGGTATTATCAACTCAGTCACAGTTAGTCTAGGTACAAGACCTTTCTTCATCTAGTCGACGCATCATTGACCCGTCCGGAGTCGGATTTATCATTCCAATTGCAACCCTAAGCAGACCCATTATCCTCTTTGAACCCGTCGAGTCAGGACCGTGTTGTCCCAGTTGAGGCTCGACCGGAGTTAAGGATGCCAAGTGAGAAGATAGACAGTAAAGGATTGAGAAAATAAATAAACGGGCGCAAAGAAAGACCGAGATCAATCAGGGTTGAGCTCCCGGCGGCAATCCTCGCCTCTCCGGACCACGTTTTATGGTTTTGGATGCTATGGAGGGGTTTTATGGAACAAATGATTAGTCAAAAGGCGATCAAGACCCGGAATTGAGCGGTATCAGGAGACTTCCGTGTGGTTATTGGAGGTTTTGTTAAGAATTAATGTGAATATTGGAAGTGAAGTGAGAGAGAGCGAAAGGGTTGGCTTTTGAGTGGAAAAAAAAGGTGAGGTTGGATGAAGAAAGCAGTTTGGAGGCTTTGGGGTTCCTACATTTGTTGGCCGCATATGGATTGGGCTGTGAGTTTGAGAGTGATCTTGTGGAGTGCTTTGTGATTGTTGCCAAGTACCAGCAGAGTGCTCTGTTATGCAAGGCAGTTGGGTTAGGGGATAAGGTCCAAGGTATGATCATTGAGAGGTTGAAGTTAATGTTTCTATATGCCCACACTGAATGTGCTTGGTTCCAGTTGATGTTCATGCTTATATGCTTGTTATCTGTTTCGTTCATTGCTGTTGCTGAATGTAGTTTATGGAATTTTGTTGTTAGGTTCGTTTTTCATAGCCTAGTTTATTGCATTTTGTATCTTTAGGAGGCGCAACTTGTGAACAGTTTGCTGCTCAGGCCAAATGAGCGAACGTCTAGTCTCATAAACTCAACTCAATTCCCCAAACTCTGTCAGTGGCCCGGCATTATTTCTGAGAACTTTCCACACAAGTAGAAAGTTATCAGTCATTGGAACTAGAGGTATTTTGCACAGTGCACAAGCGTACAAGGTGATTGCTGAGGTTTAGGATTGATTTAGTGGCGGTAATGATGACATTACAAATATGAATTTCTATAGCTTGATCCTTTGTTTTGTTAAAGTTGAGGATGTCAAATAATCTGGTGACACAGGAAACTTTAAGATAAAATTTGAAGTTGACTCGATCCTCTTAAAGTTGCATTTCGCAAATACCAAGCCTCAGCAGCAACAAAGGATGACTCAGCAGAACAGAAGCAAGCGTCCCCCAAACAAATGCACCTGTTGGCCAAGAACCACTTAGTGTTGCTGGTGCCAATTCGACTATTTTCCCATTCCAACAGCCTCCGTAGAGCCAGCAGGTTTGCTGCCCAAGAATTCTGCTGTGTAGTTGAACGTCGTAGGTGGGCCTTACAGCTTGGTGGGCTCCACTCCTGCAGTTGCCTCTTATGCAGGCCGATCAGTTGGTCTGTATGGTTTGACAGGACCCCTGTGGGTTTACCTCGTAATTCAAATCACGCAATGTCGCGTTTATATACTTCAGAATCCAAACATGCCATCTGGCTATTATGACTGATCAACTGCTTATGGTGGATATGGTATGCCACCTCAATACCATTCATCATACTATTCCCAGTCGCTCTTGCAGCAGTTTCATAAGGTGATTCTATATTTCTGGATGGTGATGTGGCTGTGGATATGGTATACCACCTCAATACCGACCATGATACTCTCTCTGGTAGCTCTTGCTGCTGTTTCATATATGTGTTGTATACTTTCAGATGGTGATATGGCTTTTGCTTGTGGATGTGTCTGTTTCACTGTGTGGCGTGCCGTGTCTCAGTATTTAGTTAACCACTTTAGTATATCTAAAAGATTTTAAGTCCATGCTGACATATTAAGGTTCAATGAAATCCTTTTATGCTATGATACTTTTCCACGACCTTTTTTTTCTTCATGCTGCTGTTTCTGGTAGATCTTTGAAATGAATCTAGTGTATATACCCATAGACCTCACAATTTATTTATTTATTTATTTTTTGGGTGTGGAGTGGGGTGGTTTGGGAGGGGAGGTGGGGGCTGTGTTGGTCTTATAGGTTGCAGGTGGCAGTTTTCTGCCACTCCCCCAATAATATTACATCTATTCGTGCACTTGCTAATTTCATTGGTTTAAAAGGAATGGGGAGTTCACAAGCAAACTTAACATTAACAATTCCATGTTTTCTGGTAACAGAACTGTCATTATGATAGTATATACCTGCTCTGGATGTTCATTTAATTTTCTGTTTTTGGTTACATGACCCTCATCTCTCCACTTCTTTGGATCAGGATCAGAGATATCGTCTCTATCCATTTTATCAGTCTTTCAGATTTTTTGCTAGCAAAATTTTGAATTAGTCCAAACTGCTTTGTCAGATTCTGGCACATGTTGTATTTCTTTAACTCAATTCTTCAGTTCAACTTCTCTTTGCATCTCATGCAAGTTAGATTTTGAACTTTGTATGTACCTTGATCTGTTTCATTCTATATGTTTTCGACCACAGCAGCTGGTCCATTCAGGCATTGGTTTTGGAGGAGGAACTCTCCACATTTAATGTCAAACCTTGATTCTATTTAGTCTGTAGTTAGGTTTTGTAATTGTCTCAGCTATCTGTGTACATTTTTTTTTGCTCAAAATCGCCTTAGACATAAAATTTATTAAACTGGGTTTTTGATCAAGACAATGGATGAAGCAGAAAGAATGATCGCAGTACTAATCTGCTTAATCTTAAGCAGAAAGAATTGAGTTAAGGTTAGGCCGATTGTTAAGGCAACTTATGTGGTCTATAATCTCCATTATTGTCATAATATTACTGGTTTTAAGTGCTGGTTGGCTGTGAGAAATGGGGACAAACAGGCGGTTTCAAGAATGGCATTCATTAATGACAGAATGTCTTGTTACTGAAACAATACAACAGAGGAACTCTGGCGGCATGAATGTATGAAGATTGGAGGACAGAAGCCTGATAATGTGTGTAGGCCAGGCCTATTTCTATTTTTCATGCTTGGTCGGTCCAGCATCACATCTTCAATTAGGCTGTCCATGTGCTTGCACGGCTTTGAAGTTTTGCATTAGTTTAAACTCGCATTAATATTTAGAATCTTTCGATAAAATAAAATAAATTAAAAGAAAATAATTAATAACATGAATTGAATTTTCCCAAAACAATAAAAAAGCAAAGGAACAAAAAACAACGACAAAGCAAAAGCGGCCGTCCATCGCTTCCCAGATCCAATGTTGTGTAATAAGTCAACTGCCACAGTCTGCAGACAAAAAATTAATTTACCAAACTACCCTCTCTCTCTCTCTCTCTGTCGATTGCTACCGCTACTGCTAGTCTCTTCTTCTCGCTCTCTTTTTAAACTCTCTTGCTCCCGGACAAAAAGGAACGCGCTTGGTTTCTTTCTCTCTCTCTGCTTGTCCAATTTCCAATTATTTTATTTTTGTTTTCGTTTTTATTAATGGACGTCACCGAGGTTCGAGCCGGTAACGTGTCAGATCCGACACTCGACGAGTCGAGCATCGATGCGGCCTCCGGTACGGGCGGAGCCAGGTACAAGTTGATGTCGCCTGCTAAGTTGCTGATCTCGCGCTCCCCCTGTATAACGATCCCCCCCGGACTCTCTCCCACTTCGTTTTTGGAGTCTCCGGTTCTTCTCTCTGGTGTTAAGGTTAGTCATGATTTTGTTATTGTTTTTTGATGGAGATCGTGGGAGTTTTCGTTTTTCTATGGCTGTTGATAAAATGCAGGAAAGTGGAAGAGAATGGAGTTTCTTTCTATGGGTTGGGTGTCTTGCATACCCTGGTTTCTAAGAGTATTGGACTGGAAAAAGATGAGCGTAGTTTCTGTTTGGTTGCTTAGAAAATGGAGGAAAGCGAAGGAAAGTGGAGGAAAATGAAATATTTTTTAGGCTCAGATGCTGTTCGGTTGGTTGCTGATTTTCTTTCAAATATAAGATCTACTTTACTGATAGATATAAAGTTCATTGTAGCATTACATGCTGCTTGTTTTTCCCTTAAATAAAAATGAAAAAAATTTAATTTGGTAACCAAACAAAATCTTGACTTTCCTTTCGTGGGTTTTGAGTAAAGTGAACAATTCGCCAAATGTGATATTTAAAGTTCTGATTTTTTATTTATTGTTTTCTATTCTGTTGCTAAGATTTGATTGTGACCAAATAGAACGGCCCAATAAGTAGCCTCTTTTTAAGTTTGTAGAAGTTTTACTCTTTGAGCAAAGGCTATGGTGTTGTCGTAGTAGTAAGCTTTAGTGGAGAATTTTCTAGGGCTTGAATGACGTGAGTTGGGTTTAATTTTTAGCTAAAAAGATGCTCTTTGTTTTGCTAGAAATTCGAACTTCTTGATATTGTATTTGTTTGTTGTGTGTCTCAGTCATTAGATATTATATTTGGGTGTGCTCATGTTTCGACCTTAACAAGATTCTGATGCTTGCCATTACAATAGTCTTGTTTTGGCTCATTGACATCCAGTTGGACTATTCTATGGAATATGGCGTTTGGTTTGAAATTCCTGAACCTCTTATTTCTTTATGGTTTACTTTTGTTAGTGGTTCTTAATGGCAGTTCTTGTTGGCCTTTTGTTTTTTTGGTTTAACGGTGTAGATGGGGGTATGAAGACTTCCAATTTGTGACCAAAAAACAGAATAAGTGCATTGATGAAGATGAGTCTTTTGTACTTGTTAATTATGGTTTGAGACAATAGGAAGAGTGTGCTAGGCTGGGAAGCATCTGGGTCAAGGTGAAGGAGATACATGATTGCATATTATTTAGTGGAGATATGACCTCAGAGATAGTATGTGGCCAAGAAGAGTGTATAGGTGAACCATAAGAAGTTGGGTATAACTTTCTTGAGTTGAGGCCATAGAGCTTTCCATGATTGGAGTGTGTTGGGGTAGTAGGGGGTTATATGGATAATAAGTACATGTATTTTACTTTAATCTTCTTAGTGGGTTTCTTTATACAATCTCCGCTTACTGTTAGTCAAATTTCATTGGTTTTGTATACACTAGCTGGAGTGTGTTTATTTGTCTTAGATGATTGATTAGACAAGTTTGTACTTTGTATTTATATTGATGTTGATAAGAGCATAACTGAATGTCTGCCGGCATTTTCCTCTCAGTGGATAGATGCAGTTTAGTTTTGTATAACCATATCTGAATTGCTGGCTGATCCGGTTTCTGGACCTTTGGGCTTGCAGGGATGATTCAGCTTTCCTGTATTTTCATTATTTACTCCCATTCTTTTCCACTTTCCTAATCATGAATTTTTTTCCTTGTTTGTTTTTTAATGAAAACGGTTTTCAAGGATTTAACTCTATTTTTTGTGCTGATCTATCAGGCAGAGCCTTCCCCAACTACTGGTTCCTTTATTAAGCCTCAGATGGTGCGTGTGTCTGTTGGTTCCAGTACAAATACAGCGACCACAGTTTGTTCCAATACCTTTAACGAAAGAGAATCCAGCTTCTTAGAATTTAGACCCCATTCTATATCAAATATGGTAATTGCAGAATGATCTTCTAAATTTTATATGAGCAGTTCGTTTTTCAAATTTTTTGCAACCTTTCAGCACTGTTAGTTTGGCAGCAGATATTCAACTAGGTGACTGTATCTAGATTTCATGCCTTCTGCCTGGTATTGTACCCTTGCCGCTAAATTCACTGTAGGTTCTCTGAGATTGGGCATGCCAGATGATAAATTTAGCCTCAAACCTTATCAATGTTCAAATTTAGCAGCTAATATTAAATGATCCATAATATTCTTGATTATTTATTTTGCCTAAGGCAAGATTAGCTAATGATTTATGAGTTTGATTGCCATATATGAACTACTTGGCTGCAAGGACATTCATGTATGTAATTTCTGGAAATATTAACATTAAGCAGATATATGCAATAGGAAGGAGATAAATGATATAACTTTTCGAGCTGAAGTGTCTTTACTGTCTCTATTGAAATTAAAGTTATCAAAGAGTGATAAGCTTATTTGAGTTGATTATGTTATTAACACATATGCTCCTTTGGTAATGATTGGTTGCTTATAATCTTTCACTTATTTCAAGGCTCCTGCAAATCTGAACCATCAAAGAAATGAACAGGGTGTGCAAACCCAAGGTCAGTGTCAAGCTCAATCATATACTTCATTTCCTACCATTAAAAGTGAAATGGCTGTCTCCTCAAATGAGTTGGGTTTGTCAGCGGCCTGTCAGATGGCTACTTCAGGGGCAATTGTGCCTGCTGATGCTGATTCAGATGAACCAAAGCAAATGGGGCACCTGAGTACTGGGAACCAAGCGTCAGATTCTGATCATAAAGGAAGTGGGTCTTCAATGTCATCTGATGATGGGTATAATTGGCGAAAATATGGTCAGAAACATGTTAAAGGGAGTGAATTCCCACGCAGCTATTACAAATGTACACATCCTAACTGTGAAGTGAAAAAGCTGTTTGAACGTTCTCATGATGGACAGATAACAGAGATAATCTATAAGGGTACACATGATCACCCTAAACCTCAACCAAACCGTCGATATTCTGCCGGTACCATTATGTCCCTACAAGAAGAAAGATCTGTCAAGGTCTCATCCCTCACTGGCCGAGATGGTGAGAAAAAGCTTCAAAGTGACTTCTCTGTCTTGGCATATTTTTATTTGTGGACTTATTTGTGTTTTCCTCAGGCAGCGTTTATGGTCAGATGTGTCATACCATGGAGCCAAATGGTACCCCTGACCTGTCACCTGTAACAGCAAATGATGATTGCGCCGAAGGTGGGGAGGATGATGACGATGATCCATTTTCAAAGAGGAGGTATTCTAGTTCAAGATCTGCTCCTATTTTTTTTAGTAATATCTAAACATTTCCTTACTGGAACTTTTCAAATTTCATCAAGCAGAAAGATGGATGCCTTAGTGGCTGATGTCACTCCAGTGGTCAAGCCTATTCGGGAACCACGTGTTGTTGTTCAAACTCTTAGTGAGGTTGATATACTTGATGATGGATATCGATGGCGCAAATATGGGCAGAAAGTGGTGAGAGGTAATCCTAATCCGAGGTATGTGTCAATTCTATGATTTTAGTTTTTTTTTCCCTTACCGGTCAAATCTGTTTCAATGTGTAACTTCTATCCTAGGGTCTTAGAAATATGTCAGGGTTTCTTCTCACACTTTATAGAGAATGAGTGACTGAAAGTGTCTGAAATAGTATTTCTTGCTTCTTGGCTTTTAGGACTACAATCTGACAACTTTTTCTGCATGAAAATCAAAATCTAAAAATTATAACTGGGAACTTTCGTTAAGTTGCTATTCATAATGTAACTTGAGTTGTAAATTCTTTTGTATTTTGATGATCATATTGTATGTGATTCCTTGCAATTTCTTATTGACCATGTGCATGGTTAATGTTCTGGCTGTTATATATTTATTTGCATATTATGTCTGATGGCATGCAGGAGTTATTACAAGTGCACAAATGCTGGATGTCCTGTTAGAAAACACGTGGAGAGGGCATCGCATGATCCTAAAGCAGTTATAACCACATACGAGGGAAAGCACAACCATGATGTACCTGCTGCAAGGACTAATAACCATGATGCTGGCGCTGGACCACCAGCTGGGAATGGACCATCAAGGATTTTATCGGAAGAAACTGAGACAATTAGCCTTGATCTTGGAGTTGGAATTAGTTCCGCTACAGAAAATAGATCAAATGAGCAGCCACCGGCACTGCATTCCGAACTTTCCCAAAGCCAACCCCATGCCAGCAGTTCAAGCTATAAAATAATTCGAGCGACCCCTGCCGCGTCATATTATGGTGTAATAAATGGTGGCATGAATCAGTATGAGTCTAGAGAAAATCCAATTGACGGCCGTACCATTGACATTCCACCTTTAAATCATTCTTCCTACCCGTATTCTCAAACCACTGGGAGAATACTATCGGGTCCATGAATTTGCTTACATGAGCTGAAGAAAATAAGGCACCGCTATGCTTTGTTTTACTTTCTTCTTTTTGGCTGGTAACAGAAAGAGGGTGGAATTCTAGGTGGAAAGTGTTAATGGTTCTCTATGTGATATTAGATAGTAGTGGTATTAACGGCCTACCACACACGAATTGGCTTATTCTAATTACAGTTTGTATTAACTACTTTCAGAGCTCAATGCTTTGTACAGATGTGAAGCTGTTCAAGTGTTGCTTTCTTAAAAGGGAAAGGGTATTGTAAAACAAATTCTCGATATGGAATTTGTAAGTAAATGTTTTCCATTTGGTCTTAATGTTAAAAGTCCGCATGCATCTTGCCAATCCAATCCCATTGATTTAATGGTGATGATTGCATACGGATACTCTGTTCCTTTGTTAGGAGACGGGGACAAACAACAATGATAGCATTTGCTCTTGGATCCTTTTGGTTCTCTGGGTGCTTGCATGTTAAGCAACTTGGTGAGCAAATATTCACACAGAAGTTCCCAGAAAACTATTATTAATTTTTTCTTGAAAATATCTTGTTTCTTCAAGAACAAACTTCGTGGGCTATAGTTTCTTTGTGCATTTAAATGCACTGCAAGTAGAATACAAAAGCACCTCAGTTCACCGTTTTTGTCTTTGCTTTTAGCATGGACTGTAGAACATACAGCCACATTGTGGCTCAATTCTCCATCCTAAGCATACCTTTAATTCTTCAAGCTACTACTGCTCATCCTTTGTTCGTAGATTGCAGAGCAGCTTTCTTACTAAATCTGCTTTTACAATTTTTAATGAAACATTAGAAGACCTAATGAAGAATCAAACTGTAATGTAATCAGATGTTCCACTTGGAGATGTAAAATAAAAAAGGAAAAATGTATTGACACTGACCTTGATGCTAAATATTATTCTGGCAGTGCAGTGCAGTACAGCTCTTTGTGAAACACTCGCTCTACATTCTTAAACGGTTTCTTTCTGTTTGGCTGGAGAGTTTCCAAGAGAATCAGAGTGAAAGAGAGATGCAGGCCATGTGGGGGGTATCGCTGAAGGAGAATGTCAACTGTAGAAGTAAGACAGATGTGGATAGGCGGTCACAAAAAAATGTCGCAAGAAAAGCAGCTGCACTTCTGCAAAGGAAAACTCGAATGTTGAGCTTCACCGAACTCGAAATCCTGCATGTAAAGTGCTTTTCAGGCCAAGCCATCCAAGAAGAAACGAAGTTGATTTCAGAAAACAAGAAATTCTGCAATTGAAATGCTTTTCAGGCCAAACCATCCAAGAACAAATGAAATTGAGCTTCAGCAAAGAGGAAATCCTGTATATGAAGTACTTTTGAAGGCCAAACTATCCAAGATCACAGTTTCACAATAAGTGTCTGCATGCTCCCATTTCATTTGCGTCAGCCTTAACACTCTAAATTTTAAGTAGTGGGATTGTACTGATCTCAGAACTTCAATTTTTAATGCTATACTATTAGCTAAAAAGAGATGAACTAGTTTTGTTCAAGACATACATTTCTAAGGCATTAAAGTAGATTTACTGATTTTCTGAGTCTTAATCCAGAGTTAGAGATTCTCGAAGACAGGAACTGAGAGAATATCATCATTGTTGTTGTCCAAATTTCTGGCATCCTCTATAGTTGTGCTGCTCTTAAAACAATAACAACTTAGCTCAATCATATGTTAGGCATAGCAAATTTGTAATTAAATAGCACTTTGTCATCTTATACTAGCAGACAACCGTAGATAATACGTAAACTGTTATACATCAAATTTAAAGAATACATTGGTGTGTATTTGTAAGCTTAAACCTTGCACAATGGTCCCCCCGTCAACTTGAATGGTGTATGTAGATGACTGTCAATTCTAGGCTGTTAACTTGCATAATTTCTTAGGAATTATCTACTTAACCACAACTTTGCCATAATTTATACAGATATCAACATTGGACATCCATCGAGAAATATTATGAGACAATCTTCCAAAAGGCACTAATGGAACCTTCAAAGCCTTCCTGAAAGATCAAAACGGTGCTCAAGGTGAAAAACTCAGTAGAAACACTTGAAACGTTTGAGAAATACCGCGAGAAGTGAAGAAGAAAGCCTATGAGCAGTGCATACGAGGTGTTGGCCTGAAAGATCAAAAGGGTGTAGGTGCAGTGTATCATACACAGCGACGCAGCATTAGGCCATGGTTTGGACAGAATGTATATGATGTTTCAATGTATTGTTTTATATTTTTCTTTAATTTACACTCTAAATTAAATTTTAACATAATTTAATAATTATAAACTAAGAGATATTATAAATAAATATATGTTTGTGAAAAATTACGTAAATAAATTATAAATAAAAGAGTATACGGTAATTTCAAGAATATAATTGAAATGTACAAATTTTTCTTAACGTTTTTGATAATTTATAGACGTATTCTATCAGCAAATTTATTTCTTTTCTTTACGTATTATATTATATTGTATTTATTTGTTATTTACCAACTTTGTTTTGTAAATTTCCATTCTACTGTTCACTCGTCCCACCAACAAGGAAGACCTCTCGGCCGGCGACAAAAACTGATGCTGTTTTGAGATGAATGAAGGAGGAGTTTGGCAGTAGATGAATAATTACCAACAGGGTAACCTCCTTTAACAGAGGATGATCCAAATTTCAGTATTGTTGAAAACTCCTTGCTGAGAGGTGTTCTCCTTCACCGTGGTCATCAAAGCAAAAGCAACTGTTGACATTCTGAAGCGGAGGCCAGCTTTTGAACAGGCTGATCATATAACTTCCGAGTCCCATCTGATATTGTCTCTGAGATGCTTGCATTGGGTAAGGCTAGCTAAATCTTCAATTGTCTCTGAAATTGTTGTTATTGGCAAACCCTCTTCTATATTCATTAGTCACGAATGCACTGCCTGCAGAGCTCTACACAATTTTTGTTACTAATTTAATCATCATTAATTTAGGAAGGAGAAATGTTAAACAAGTTAGGCAAGTAAATATTTTAATTTTAAATTTTAAATATTTTTGTTCTTAAAATGATATGTTGATTTTTCTTTTGTTTTAAACTAAAAGTATATGAACTCAAAGAACATAGAAGAGGTAGTTGATGTTTGCATATTTTCTAAGGAATTATCTGGTTAACCATTAGCTCACAATATTCATTATGCAGAGGTCGACATGGAAGATCCATCGAGAAACATTATTGAGAAAATTTTCTGAAACGCATTCTTCAAAGCCTTCCAGGAAGATCAAAAGGGTGGTCAAGGTGAAAATCTAAGAAGTAATAGAAAGGTTTGAGAAATAGTTGGAGAAGGTGAAGAAGAAAGTCTATGAGCAGTACCAAGGGTCATCCGAGAAGCTCGGTAGAGTGTATGCAAGCTACTGCAATTCTATCACACAGTGAGTGATGACATGCGGTGAAAGATCAACACTAGTCTTTGATCTTTTCAAAGATCCCTTCTGTCGAGTCTGCAGAATAATTGATTCTAATTTTGACACACAAAACATCAAGAAGAATAGGATTCCATTGAGTACAAGTTGCGACGAATATAGAAAATGCAGAGCATAGAACACTTCATACTTTGAAACTCAATTCACTAGTCAAGCGGCAATATGTCAGCCAACCACTTGCACAATCAATAACATTATGCCATTCGGGGAATCTCATATTTTCCAAATATAGAATTTCGGGTGCAACTATTGGAAGACTCCTTTACTTGTTGGGGAACACAAAGGGCAGTGTTATGCAATTAAACTACAAGTAACAGGATATATTCTCAAAGGTTCTACCTTGGTTTGCCAGCCGAAGACCCATGGATATGAGTCAATTATTGTTGGCTCGTCACCTCCATGCACAAGAAGCAATTATAGATTGATTTTTCCAGCCAAGGAAAAGCACTCCATCCTTCTCTTCAAGTGTGTATTTGTCATTGTAATTTTCCAGCAGAGTTTTGATAGTTGCATTCACAAAAGGGCTTAATGGATAGGGCGTAAACCCAGCCATTAAAAAGCGCGATCTCCACTTGCCGAAAAGCTCATGGCGCTCCACTCTCTCAGCTCCCTCGCATGCTATAATGTTGACAATCTCCCGTGCCAAACACTGCTGCTCAACATCAATTCGGTCCTTGTTCTCTCTTGGCAGAGCAACATCAATTGATTCAAAGATAGCTCCATAGTGATTCATCGTTTCAAGGAAACGGTGAAAGAATGGGGCAGTATTAGTGTTGGCTTCTTGCTCAACAAGAGTTACCACCTTAGGAGACAAGCCCTTAACCAATCTCAAGAGTCTGTCTCGATGATTCTCGATGCTTACACTTTCATCTGGCATGTGGTGGAGCATCATGGCAAAATTCACAGCAAGGGCTTCACCAGGTTGAACTCTCAGGTTTTCAAGTTGGACCTCGGTGCCAGAAATTGTGGCAGCATGGAACTCAAAAGGTAGCTTAAATGATTCTGCAAGCCTTGATAGTCTTTGACCCACAATATCAAGTCCTCCTCCACGAGCATAAGCTGATGTAGAATCATCAATGCCTGTTATTCGAATGTGTGGGGGCCCTCCAGGCCGAGAAGCAAGAGCCATGATCAGTATGACCCACTGGCTGCCTTGTGAAATTTGAAAATCAATTATGTGGACTCTACTTTCATCCTTCATGGCATCAGCAATTGCTCCATTTGCAGACATATATCCAAACTTGAAGTATGGGCAGATTTCATACAGTTTGTGCATGTATGAGAGGAGTTCAGCACTGGCAGGCTCCTTGCATCTCAGGGCGTTATATATAGAACTTCCTGAAGAGGCCAACCTTGCAACGAGCCCTTCCAACATGTAAGCACCTAAACGTTGGATAGGCTCACCAGAAACTGACACCATCTGTCGTAATTCTGTAATCAACCAGTCAGCTGTGAACATATCATTATTCTCTATAGCCTTTGCACAAGTGCAAAGAACCTCTTTTAAGTCTCCTCTGGATAAAGTATCTACCATGTACTTCCACCTTTCTGACTCTGATGAGATTTGGTCTCCGGTTAGACCGTTAATATGGTAAATGTTAGCATTATCAGAATTGGTTCCCAGCTTAACAGTTTCCAATTCTATTAGTTTGTGCCTCAGATCACCCTGATTTTCTGTCAAACAAGACCCACTTACTAGTGAGCGGCAAGTATTGTCAGGTGATTGTTGCAGTTCTGAGGGGTATGACTGATAGTTTGACCATGAAATTGGGGTTTTCTTAGGCGAGAAACTGGAAGTAGATGGAGAATTAAGAGCGGGGTAACCACCAGAACCAGAGGATGATTCAAGGGTGCAATACTGTTCAAAAGCCTCGGCTGAGAGGTGTGCTCCTTCACTGCCATCATCAGATGACAAGGGCTGGTCTATAATCTCATTGGGAGGCCAACAATAAGAGGCCAGCTTTTGCACAGGCTGATCATATAACTTCTGAATCCCATCTGATATTTTATATGTCTGAGATGCTTCCATTGTGTAAAGCTAGTATTTCTATATAGAGCACCAAATGGGAAGTGTGGCCTGATGAAAACCAGGAAACTTCAGGCAAGAATATTCTGAAACATGCTCTTGTGATTGTTAAACTTGGTTACCTAATCATGTGGTTCCATCTTCACCAAAGATGATGCAAATGCTACCAGTTATCATTAATATCAGCAGGGGGGCATATTCTGCAGAGAAGATCAAATCTATTATGATATAGATAGCACAAAGTAATCAATAGATCATATCGGCAGACAGGAAGTATGTAAAGAACCAAGTTACAGAAGAAGATGTAAATCAAAGAAACATGATAATACTTGCAGTATTGCATTTGGAAGCTGTCAACAAAACTAGTATTCACAAGAGGCTGGATCATGCATGAGGGTAAGACCAAAGACATTAGTCCAACCAGGTTGCTGGAAGATTAATCAAGTTCCTTGCTCCAAATCAATAATTCCTTTCACCGTGTCTGCTCTGAATCGAACAAAAACTGCAATTAATCCCAGTTCTAAGAAACTGAGGTCTAATCTTTGGCCTGTGTGATTTAGCATATAGCCAGAACATGTCAAATTTCAGATTACTCTAGTCATGATTTCTCATCTCAACCAACCCATCCCCCTATTTTCCCATCCTGTATGAACATGTTTTTCTTCTTTTATTTCTTTATTTATTTTTTTCCTTTTTTTCGTATCACCATCAATGGATTCCGGTGTCAAGCAACAAGGATATCACCATACAGAGGATAAACTACCTGATTGAGAAATTCAATCTACTATAACAGATACAAATTATCAAAAGCCTTGAGATTCAATTCAAAATTTCTAACAACCTACAAAGAGATATCTTCTGGGTATCGGTCTGAGTGATAGTGTAAAAGAGAGATATCCTGAACCAGCATGCCATCAACAGAATCGAAGTAACCAAAAACTTCATCGGATAGATGATAAAATCAAAAGCATAAAAACAGTCCAATTAAAGAAGTATTCTTACTTTGCCATGGCACATGGATGAAAACATAGAAAATCAAAAGTATAAATAGAGTTCAATTAAAGAATTATTCTTACTTTGCCATGGCACATGCATGAAAACATAGAAAATCCATACTTCCACGGTGGTAAAAATGGCCACTTACATCTCCTATTAAAAAACAGAGCTACGAAATCACCACCACAGATCGCAAAACACAGCCATATCACATAATACAACTATATCTTCATCACCATGCAGAAGTAATATCCCAAAAAAACCCAGAAAGGAAAGAACATAAAGGGATTAAGTTACTTGAGAAATTAATATTAGTCGGCTCAAAATCAAACGAGAAGGAATTTAAAGAGGAATCACAGGGTAAAATCAAGAAAAAATTAACGAGGCTTTGAAGTTCGACAGACATACCTTGGTACGGATACTAGTTTCCCAGTTGAGACAGACAGAGATCTACAAAAATCTAAGCTCTGGTTGTGCGAGTACACACATCGGTTGACGAATCCCTGGCTTAAGCATCTAGTAACCACCCCATTATATAGAACTTCGTTAACAAACGACCTTCTTCCTCTCAGGAATTACATCACCAACCACTCAAGTTAATTCAACTGTTTAAGTTGAAGATATTGATATTTTAAATACGTTCAATGTCATTGGCAAATTGCTTAAGTAAATAATATCAGAATTGAATGAACTTATGCTTAATAGGACAAGAAAATATTTTGTATGGACGGTAGGGATGCATGTAACATATACGTGTGTAATAAATATTATGGTCAAATTGTGTAACATGTTGCCCGAACGATTGCTTTTAATGTTAAATGTATATAAATACTAATTTTACTTAACTGAAGCTTTGTTAAACTTAATTACGTTCTTAATTGACATTAACATTTGAAAAAGGGGGGTGGGGGGTTGCATTCGGATTAACATTGATTTAGGTAAAAGGGTAGTGACCAAACGTGCGGCAAAGGACCCACGCGGGTCACTTTTGACAAAAGGAAAGTGCTGTAGACGAAAGCACTTTTGTATTTGATTATCTGGTGAAGTTTCTTCCTCTTGCTTTCCCGTTGTCTGCTGGTAATGATGTTTTAAGATAATTGATTGCCATGAGAGTGGGGGGACGACCTGTCTGTAAATTATCAGACCACGTGATTTCTCATTTCATCAGTTTACTTGCACAGTTCAGGGGAGAAACATTGGGGTTATAGCCCCAGTACATAACTGTATTTGGTATGAATCCGCAGCAAATTTGGAGGCAGCCGCCTTGGCCTTCTGCCTGGCTAATGAACTGCAACCCCACATATAAGTTAAGGCTGAGATCGATAATGATACTAATGATGGTTATGTTAAAGGTAGTTAGTTCTGACTTTGATTTTCATGAGTTTTGACTTTGATTTCTATGTCCTCCCATGGTTTCGCCGACCATGAAGGAGAGGGAATTCCTCTTTTTTATCTTTTTAAATGCTGATTGCCTTACGAACTCTTTTAACTCTGTCTTCGTTCATTCAAGTCGCAACATTAATTATTGTTTATTGCTAAAATAGGATTAAGAGTTCCTTTTTCTTTGAAAAAAAGTTAATTAATTCTTAACACTAGAAGCGGATATCACTTTCGTATGTTTGAAACCGTAGACACATCAACTGAGCATTTGCAAACACAGATTGTTTCTTTATGCAATGTCTCGACGAACATCTCACGACGGATACATGAAACATCACATCTTAAGAAAGAAAAATCAAAGGAGACTTTTTGCCATTCGAGAAAGAGATTATTTTAAAAGAGAGAGGTTGGTTGAAATTATATTAGAACGTATTAGAGGAAGCAAAGTCAAGCAATGAGTTCTGGTAAAACACAACAAAGTTTGATAAAGTTGAATGAAGACAAACAAACAAATCAACCAAAGTCAATGAGAAAGCTCAATTGGGGTTTCTTGCATAGGAGTGACGTTTTCATGATATATATATATATATATATATATAATTTACACCTTCCCAACCGATTAATATCATGCTCCATGAGAATTTTGTGTATGACTTTTGAGTTAATCATTGCTTATTGATGAGAAATCTTTGGTGTTGTACTCAGTTGCGTGCTGAACTGACAGTAGCATGACATGAACTAGCCAAAGCAGGATGCATATGCAACTGTAGGATGACCTCAGGGAGGCCTACACCTACTTTTTCACACCCAATTGGGTTCTGATGAAGTCTTAAACTTTCTTTCTCATCACGTTTTTAATTACAGGTTTGGCAGCTGTAATCAGCGAGAAATTAGGGTGGTCTTTCCGGCCCTTTTGTTTATATTCTGGGTAATGCATATATCACACGTTGTATGGTGGGTGGTTTCTGGAAAAATAACGGAGTTCTTGCAGTCACGAGACATACATTTTCACAGCAATTTTCATACACTAGCTGTTTCACATGTATTGGACTATGTAACTATGTATACTTAGACTCAGAATGATAAGTCATTGGTAAACAATGAGTTGATTAATGTTAATGTCATTACAATACCTATACATACTGTATGGCATACAATATTGATACACTTTTCACATTAGTTATAATTTCAGACAAATAGTAAATGAATTAAGTTGTTGAAAGAATACTGGTAAAACAAGTTGGAATTCATGTATGCATATGCTATCTAGCAGCATCACTGAATCATGCTTATGTATAGTTTTGCAAGAGAGACGATGATTTATTATTCTAGAACAAGAAGGAAAAGAGTATGAGCAGTTGAACATGACACAACACACAGAAAGTAAACTGCTAAAAGTTTTAAACATAGAATGCATCAAATTAAATGACACCAACCAGAGTTATTGCTGACAACATTAAAACATCCAAACCAAATTCAGCATCGTCTAGCAGGGTTCTTGCTGAAAGTTGACAGCCCTGTTTAACTTATTTTTCAAACGACTAAGATGACAGAAAACAACACCACCACGACTAACGACAAGCAAGGTGGTGCGAGCTGCATGCAGCTCTCAGACTTTGCATTAAACTGATAAAAGAACAACATAAAAAAGAAACTAGCTTTTGCCCTTGATCCATACATAGCTCCTTCATCCTGGCTCCTGTGAGAGGAAGTATGAAGAGAACTACTTCGATCACCGAATGAAACCGCTGCAAAGTTAAACACATGAATATTAAGAATAATTTGCAAATTGATGAATTGAAGCTTAGCCATTAATTCAATCTTACAATATAGAACTAACTACTTATAAGAAATTATGTGTTGTTTAACTATTAGATAGAAGATCTGCAACTATATTGCTTGGCACTTACTCAATCCTCCCAAATTTATATACTTGGATTTGAAACAGCTCACCTAATTATAACATAGGGCTTTTATCATGCATACAGTTCACAACAACAACAACAATCATAAAATAACACCAACAAACAACAATATAACACTTGATTGATTGCTACATGCATGTCCTGATGATTACGAATGCATTCAAGCTAAATTAACACTATTAATAAGGACAGGTCATATAAAGGAACACATAACACCATGGCATAAATTCAAAAACAAAAATAAAAATTGGATGCATTCATGATAAATGTATATTTATTTATGAGTTTATGGACTAGTTTTGTTTAATTATTTACCAAAAAGTGTATTATAAAATGCTTGTCTAACTATATATAAATGCACTTGTAATCGAGTTTGATTTATTTTACACAAACTAAAGCTTTTAATGTGTACGAAATAGATGGTAGATTATTATTAAATGAACGTATAAAATGAATGACGTAATATACTTATTTAATTGAGAAGATATTATTTTCTAAGTGTATTGATGATCGAGAAACAATATTATACTACTTTATCCAATCATTGTGTAATAACTTTGAACGAAGAAGATAAGTAGCATATTACGGTAAATAGTACTCAGCTTTAATAAGAAGCAACTGTATTCATAGCCCTAGCAGGGAAATAACAATACCTAATCAATCAATTAGAAGCAAGTTTCACCACCACACACATATATATATGCATATAGATATATATATATATATATATAAAGCTTATAATTTTGACTTAAGATATATGTCAAATAAGGTTGTAGATCATAAAAACTTACATTGATGAGCGGATTCAAGCCCTCAACCATGCTGGTGGCGGCCAGAACAACTGATAAAACTCTGGGAAAGATGTGAGAGGTACAGAAATGGCACTTTCAAAATTGTACACGCCAACTTTTATGTTGCCTAATAATCCCCCGACCTCATAACTGGGTCCATATTGTTGATAACGTTCAGCACGAGAATTAGCTGACGGATCCATCACTTCATCAACATAGATTATATGGTTTCCTTGGCAGCCAAAATCTGAAGCAAAAATGGAGAATGAGCATTTGCGACTGACAAAGAATACATAGTCGGTTAAATCATCGACCTCTTCCCATTCTTGATTAGCGGGGTTTTCTTCTGTATCATTCAGCACATAAACCTTGAAGTTCACAAAAACATTGCCAGCAAACTCAGGCCTCTTGGTGAATCTCTCTGTACCAATGTCATAATAAACTTGATCCCGGCAAAGCCTGTAGTCTCTTCCCACTAAAAACAGATCACTGCATGACTTTAGTAAGTACCAATCACCCATAAATGGTGGGACGGGAGGAATTACCAGACTTTCATAATCAAAATCATCAGTCACAGTAACCAATCCATGACGGTCAACAGTGTAGAACTTGCCATTGTAATGGAGAAGATCAATATGCGGTGACTGCCTATTGACCAGATTCCAATACTCATCATCAATCGTTACAGCACACAAACGAGCTTCGTTGAGTGCCATAAACGAGTTGTTTGAATCAAAATCTTCTGAGACCTCCACTGTATATTCTTCTAACTCATCGTCACTAGCATTCTCAAGATCATCAGCTTCTTGGTTAACATTGTCATTGTCTCTTATATAGTCAGTCCATTTAAGAGTAAAACGTCTACACACTTCAGTGACTCGCAAGTTCTGAAACTTGAATATCTTAGGAAACACTTCCTCGGCTAAGTTTTCAAGTGGACACATGGTAAAGGGGTTGAGAAGACACAGCTTACCATCTGGGTTTCTGTCACTGGCCATCATCAGCCAGCTTCCGTTGTTGTTAGGCGAGTCTTCAGGTTCTTCAATTCGGTAGACTGTTGATTGGTAGAGCACGTAGGAAATCAGGACATGTTCATCAGGATCATCAGAGGGAAAAGTCATCATCTTCGGCAAAGCTGGAGATTTCTTAGGAGGTGGAATATGTTCTCGCCAGCTTTGGCAAAGAGAACGAGCACGGATTTGCTCAACATGGGAATCAAGGCTTTCAGAGATTAAAGTTACCAGTTCATTTGGGAGATTATTCCAAGACACCATCTCCATGCTTTGTAATAACGAACCCTAACCCTAAATCTGAATGATAAAGATATAGAGAAAAGAGAGAGAAACAGGAGGCGGAAATGTCTATATTTTCCGGGATTCCTTTGCTAGATATGTAAGAGCCAGAACAGGTCCAGTTGCTTCACAGGTTGACAATTGTGTGTCATGCCTCTACGTGGTGTCGGTTATAAGATTGAATTAATTTTTATCCAAATATAAGAAGAGATTTTTTCGTTCATATATAGTTATTCATTCATAGACACATATATAAACGTTTCTTTTCCTTTCTTTTTCCTTCCAGAAGAAGTAATTGTCTGCAATGGTTATCCTGGTTTCGAAAAAACCATCAAATAAATACTATATTTCAATGAAGATTTAGTTTCTGTAACGCAGTAAGTTAAAGAAAATGATGAACAATTATCCTATTGAAAATTAGATTACTGATATAAGATAACAATAACTATAACAGTATACTAAAATTTTAAAATAAATAATGGAATTAACACAATGAAAACACAAAGTTTTGCATTGTAGACGATAGAGAAATGAAAATATTACGAGAAATTCAAATTTAGAATGCTTTTTTTTTGTTTATACGTAAATTTTAATCGTGCATAGATTTTTTTATGTTTTCTTTTTCATCTTTAACCCATAATAGGAACTAACTAACACTTAGAATTCATTAAATAAATCGATAATCCACTCATGAGAAATCTTTTTTTCGTGTTAGAAATTAATATCTTTTTAATGTTTAATTAAATCTGGAAAATCATTCAAATTAAGAACAAAAGCTCATTTCTTTTTGTTTCTTGATAATTGAAACCCTAGGGCTCTATCCATTTTATTCATTCCACCCAACTTTGAATTCAATTTCTTTTTTCGCGCCAAGAATTAAAACTTGGTTTAAACTTATAAATTATTTGCAATAGTTATCCGAATTTTTGGAAAAAAATTTCGAAACAAAATAAATTTTAACTTAAAAAAAATTATAAAGTATCTATAAATTACTGTTTTAATAATGATACCGAATTAGGGTTTATTACGTATAATATATAATATGAGATGCTGGCCATGCATTGCATGCAGTAAATAAGTTAATTCGCATAATAGTTAATTTTTTAAAAAAAATTGTTGAGATTTATATAAAAACAAAAATAGTATATTAATGTTAAAATAGCAGCAATTAAATTACTAAGCAAATATCAATCAAATTTATTGTGCATAAACATTAATTTTTCATAATGTTAATTATTATTAAAATTAATAAACTTCAAAGCATACCGAATATTCCTTCTTTAAGATCGAAGCAAACGGCAAAGTTTCCATCTAGCAAAACGGTTTTTTTCAAGGTAAACAAAGAAAGAACTTGAACACAACCACCAGCAAACAACACGACCCATATCTAAACAACAAACAGCCATGTCTATCGAGGTGGTGCAGCAGCAGCTCCCCCACATTTTATTGCGCAGACAAGGAAATTAAAACGAAGGAAAGGAAAGGAAACTAGAGCATTTGTGATTGGCGACTACATTACTCCTTCCAGGCACCAAAGAGGGTGAAATACGCATAGAATTACTCCTGGAAGTGTCTCATCTCCCTTAACAGCAGTCCGCTGCCAAAGAAGTTTTGTATCAGAATAACAAACTGGAATATGTATTTATGATAATAAAAATTGCGTGTATAGGAACTGATATCCGATGCTTGAATGAATAGTAAAGTGAAGGATGGCTCAAGTTTAAACTTGGAATTCTCCTACTTTCTCAATTGACGCACTTCACCGGAATTACTGTCATCGTGAATGTCAAAGCTGAAACTAAATCTCAAGTTTAAAGTAGACATGCTAGCACAATACATGTGCATATTAAAACTGATCTTGATTACTCAAATGTTGACGTGCACTAGACAATGAGGGAGATGAATGCTCTGTGTGTGTGTGTGTGTGTGTCTAGATAGATAGATGGATATGTTGGTGCCATCTTGCCATGGATCTTGACATCTACATGACTACTGCTGTTAAATTTAACCAAAAATCATAGGAGCGATGCGCAATTGCACCTGCTGGTTTTCTATATGATGAATAATATACATGACAATACGCAATTTCATGTGCTAAATGCACATGAGATGTACTAATATGGGTGCTTTTCTTACCTGCTTGACTGAAGCATTGGCTAGGTGCTGGCCTATCATCTCTTTTCAATAAAAAATGCATGACAATTAGGGGTAAAAAGAAAAAAAAATCAGTCCCTAATCTACGTCTTTTAGTGTAACTCTTCACTCATTAATAGCATAGCAAGAATAAAGCTCATGTGAAACTGTCGATAGTCGTACATAATGCATCGGACAAAGATTCAACAACCAATTAACCTATACCAATTCAAAAATTAATCGAATTCAAGATTTAGACCATACAGAAAAAGAAACCCCATCCAATGCATGCAATATACGAATGAGATTATCAACTCAAGGAATGGAAACAATGCTCATTAATAACTGAGACAAGTATAAATATTGTGAAGAATTCTTGAGAACCTAAAAGCATAGAAGTAAATAATACCCATTTAAGGGTTTTAAAAAACAGCTAGAACTAGAAGGAAGAGATCTATAAAATTTATAAGACAATGCAATCCAATTCTACATGCAAATTAATTTTCAAGTTTAATAACCACTGGATAATCAAGAAGTTGAATATATCAAGATTCAAGTTGTGTAATTTGTGTGGTAGTTAAAGCTTACGTTCAAGTTGTAGACGAAGATGCGCCTTGATCACTGGGCCTCGGCATCAACCAATTTGGAGGTGGCCAGAACATTGCATAGTAGGGGGAGATGAATGACAAAGGTTTGAGTACTCTTCCCACTTTCAAATTGTAGAAACCAACTCTTGTTTCTGCTATTCCACGAGGCTCGTGAATTGGATCATTGTTGTTCTCATTTTCGACCTCCTCCACGAAGATGATGATGTTCCCACTAGTACAATTACCGAAATCATGAACTGAGACTGAGTACGAGCAGGCCCGGCTTATGAAAAATATGCGATCACCCAGATTTGTGACCCGACACCATTTGTAAAAGATGGGGTCACTGTCGTCCAGTTTGTAGACTTTGAACACCACAGGTTGAACTACGGGAGCTCTTCTGCTAACAAACTGACCATATGCCTCTATAATATCATCACCACCATGACTAAAAGGGGGCTGCATGCATGTATGTTGAATTTTTCCAACCAAATACAGATCCCCGCAAGATTTGACTAAGTACCACTCACCACATGCACACATGTGATCAGATGGAAGAAAAAGAAACACATGAGTCGCGAAAGTAGACTCCTCAAGGACCCTAGCAAATCCATTCCAATCAAGGGCGAAGAACTTGTCCTTGTGGTGCACGAAGTCGATATATTCTGAATGTCGATCAATCCTCTTCCAGAAACTATCATCATATTTCGGACAAAGCAGCCTTGCATGATTACCGATCACCAGAAACTTCTGGTTGATCGATTCAAAGTCTGATGGCAACGCTGCTTTGTAACAAGGCACAGCGTCCGGATCTTTGGAATCACTTCTATTAAGGCGAAGGTAAAAGGTTTTGCTAACTTCAGTGATGCCGAAGTTCTGCAAGTTGAATTCCTTTGGGAGCAGATCATCGGGAAAATTTCTGACTGGACAGGATGAGAATGGATTCATAAGGCGAAATCTGCCATCAGCTTGTTCGCTAACCTTGATCAACCAGCTCTTTTTAGGGAAAACCCCAGGTAGTTCTAGGCGATAAACAGTGGTTTGGAATAAAGTGAATGAACACATAGTTATTTTTTCTTCAATTTTGTAGGGCAACGGCAAGTGCAAGGGCAGTGGAGGAAATCTCAGAGGGAGCTGAAAAGTTAAAGATAGCCATTGCTTACACACAGCTCGAAAACTACGGATCTCAGTCTCCGTTTCGAGTCTTTTGGCTATCAGAAATAAGAGTTCAGTTGGAAGATTTGCCCAGGAGACTAAGAATTCAGACATCTCCGAATACATACTGTGAAAACCTAACCCTAATCCACACACAAACCCAAATTTGTTCCAGAGGAAAGAAAAAGGCCGAGAGATTGAAAGCGGAGATGTCTATGTTCACTTCATTTCGTATGCTTCATATAAATAAGCCAGATAAGATTCAGCTACTGCCCTTATACGGAAAAAATTGTTGGCAGTCTCCTTGTATGATCATTCTAGATGGGGTTTGGTAGGATTTAAGACAAAATTTTGATATGCAAAAGCAATCATGTAAAAAAATTTAGGAAAATATTTAGTATATTATCAGGTTTGAATAACAGAAAAATAAAAGTATAAAAAGCAATATTATGACAATTATCTATCACATTAGCAATGGTATTAACGAACGGTTATTGCAGTAGCTATAGTTATATTTATTATAACGATAATACTACCTATGGTTGTTACGGTGATGATGGTATTAACAAATGGTTATTGCGATGGCAACTAACCATTAGATGTTATTTTAGAAAAGAATCAATGTGATTATTGAATGGTGGTGATAACAATAGCCATAACAGCTATATATACATATCTTTAACGATGATATATAATGGTGTTTACCATAGTAGATGATAGTATAACAATTATTAAAGCATAACAATACCATTCGCATTAACAAAGATTGATATAGAATGGCAACCACATAATCTAATGATAATAACAACAATGGTGAAATAATATCACAAAAACATTGTTACATGTAAAGTGAAGATTATAAAAATAAAATGGCGGGAATAAAAAATAAGATAAGAATAAAAATAAATTCTATAAAAAAAATGGCAGCGAAAATATTATTTTTAAAAAATATTACCATATAAATTATACTTAAAATTTATTTTTTTGTCGTTGCATACCGATCAATAAATTAAAATGATTGAAAGAAAATGATAATTAATTTATTCATGATATATTTATGATTGGTTTTGTTTTCACAAACCAAAAAGCATATAGCCTTATTAAATGCAAATCTAGTCTGGTAAAATTCAATGGGTTAAGAACTTAGTTCGTGAGTGTTATGATAAATCTAAATAAAATTAATTTATTGCAAAAATTAATATTATACGTAATTAGAAAACTAAATCTATGTCCATTTCTTACCGTAACTCAAGCATATGCATGTAGAAGTGTTTTTCGATATTATACGGGAAAAATTGCTATATAAAGTGGTATCTAAAAAGAGAAAATTTTAAATCGGATAATGCTGTTACATTAACACAAGTATCGTTGTAAAATCATTTAATTAATCAAGAGAAAGATTCATTTATTAATAGTGAATAAAAAAAATTACAAAATGAATTTTATGTATTTCTACACTACGTTTATTAAAAGTGAGATCTATTTTTTATTTTTTTTATCTAATCAATAAATATATTTTCTCTTCTTTTATTTATTAGATATTCTTACCATATTATCTATACTGATATGGTAGAATATCTCATCCATAATTTTCTTTCTAAAAACGTTCTTTATGGACTTTCTAAAGTGTATTTTTTAATACAAATTGTAACATTCATTGACACTTGTAATGGTTAATGCAAGGAAGTGTTGGAAGAAACTATATGATATCCCCTCAAATTTGATCTAATTATCTATTTTTTTTAAAATTTTTTTTTACTCTAATGGGTAAATTTTATCCAAACTAGACATAACCAATTCAAAAATATAAAATAAATATCAAAAGAGAAACTTCATTGAATGGAAAATAATATAATAAATACTGTCCAATTAAGATAACTATCTATACCACATTAAGTCACTATAATTTTTACTCAAATATTTGAATTTATTATTAATACATTTTCTTTACGAAAAAATGGGATTTGAATCAAATCTAGTGACTATTGCATTTTGAATATTTAGATTGGAATCGAATTTAGAGAAGCTTGAATCCCAACCCTTGATAATATGAAATGGCAACTATTTGGCTGCCTTCATCTTCATTAAATGTTTTACTAACTATAATAACAATCCTATAAGGCAATCATAAAAATGATATCATATCGTATTAGGTTAATAACCATAACAGTGAGAACCTGAAGAATTCAATTCAACCAGTGAAGAATCGTTTCCAGGACTGCCATGGCAGAAACCCACCTGCGAAATTTACAAATGGAATGGATTAAGAGACAAATTACTTATCAATTGTGTTAAATATTATTAATGACATATTAAGTCATACCACATCCAGGACACCTGAAGTAATCGTTCTCCTTTAATACAAGTCCTGACCCTCCACACACCTCACATTTTCTCTGTGCTATCTGCCATCGTTTATATTAAAAGAAAATAAAACTATATATATATTATATGTAAGCATCGAATCATGCAAGTAATCATGTAATAAGCAATCGTATAGATATGTACGTACAATTCTTTTGCTGAACTCAATTCCTGCTACCACAAAAGGGGTAACCCCAGCTGCATGCATAGAAAAATACAGAAAAATAATAAGATAGAAAATTCATAATTAAGATAAATAAATAATAATTTTAAAAAAAATTATTACTAACAGTACCTATAGCACCGACAGTAATTTGCCACGTGATCTCGACTGGGGCAGGATCGGCTACAATGGAAACATCGTTAATGGCTGCAATGGGAGGAGCAGCCAGTAATCTTGGATTTGCTGTCAAATTGTTGCATCTTCTACTTCGGCAGCCGCAAGAAAAAGCAAAACTGATGTTTGATTTGGGATAAGTTGTGAAATTGTTTAATGAGATTGGAGTGGAGAAGGAAGGTGAAGTTATGGAATTAGCGGCTTCCATGGCAGGCAAAAAGATGAAACTGCCGATACACTTGGTGCATTTGTGTAGTGTGGTTTAGCTTTGCAAAATCACACCGTATAAAATGGGCCACGTTCGCTTTGTTTTGGGTCGGGTTCGCGCCAACCACATGCGTATCATGTGGTTTAGATCGCGTGGCGTCGGTACCTAGCTAACCGACACACCGTTTTGCACTGTAAACCGACACATCGTTTTGCTCAATAAAATGCAGTCAATCGAGTCAACGATTTAGATGACAAAAATCCCAATTTGATTTTCTCGCAGTATCACAGACTCACCATTTTTAACCGGAAAATATCAAGAGATAACGAAAATGAGAGACACAAGTGGGCAAAGCAAAGCAAGAAGGATTTAAGCTCTAGATATTCTTTCTTGTTTAGGGTTTTTGGGTATATTCTCATTCTCTTTTGTCTCTAAAAACGATGTCAGTGCTGTCTCTCCACCCAGTGTTCAGTAATCCAACAATTCTTCGTTCTCACTCTCTAGTTCCGACAAGAACCATTACGCGCCGTTTTGTGGTCTCATCCACTCACTCCAATGCCAAGATTCTCAAGTCTAATAGGAAGTCTCGGTACGGACAGCCGCTGTCTTTGTATGACAGTGACGAGGAGGAAGAAGAAGAAGAAGAAGAGTATGATGACGACGTGGCCAAAGATGATTGGTTGGCTGACGATGACGATGTGAGTTCTTGCTTTTCCTTTTTCCACTTGCTGTTTGAGGCTTACACTTTGGTGGTTTTCGTTGGCATTAGTCGATGCGAAAGTACTTTCCTTGCTTTCTGAAAGGAATTTCCGTTTGTTAGCTGAATTAAGAATTTCTTCTTTCAGAAAAAAAAATGCAAAATTTGCCAACCAATGAATTTATTTTTCCTTCGTTTGTTCTGGGTGCTAAATTAAAGTTTGATGTCATCTTCGTCTTCTTCTTCTTTTTTAATAGCATGCTAAATTGGGTTAATTTGGTTATATGATACCCAGTTGAGTGCAAATTGGAGTTTTCTTCTGAACTTATGCGTTGAATTGTCCCTTGTTATAAAAGGTTAAATTGTTTTTTTTCCTTTGTTAATTTTATATATTATATTTTCCCAGTTTTCCAAAACTAATGTCGATATGAAATGCGAGGAAGAGAAAGGGAAACTTCTACATAAAATTTCACTGATGTCTCTTGAAAGTAACGAAGGGGTGATCTTGCATTCTTTGTACTCAACATTAGTGCAATTGTTTGCATCAAATATCTTATTTCCTCCATTTGTTTTTCCATAGGAAGAATTTTCTCTTTTGTGTTCTCATCTTATAGCTATTTTTTGTTAGCACTTGTTAACTACATGCATACCAGATTGCTGTGTTGGTTTGAAATATATTAGTTTCCTTCTTCTTCATCATAACCACTTACAAGATTGCTGTAAGATTTTTCCCAGGATTACTTTGCAGAAATTGAGGAATATGATGTGAATGGAAGGAGGCATAAGTCGCGGAAGGGAGCCAATGCAAAAACAGGTATGCCTTGAAAGCATTTCCTGAAGTTTTCCAAAAAGACCATCTAAAACACAACTTTATATGTGCAGGCAGCCGAAGACCAGCTGTAAAAAATCAGGGCAGAAGATCACTGAACTCTGGACAAAGGTTTGGTGTTGCAGAAGAGCAATTGGATGTCAGAAACAGTAGGAACACTCTAGAGAAGAGAATTGTTGGAAATCCTTATCTTACTTCCTTCAATACTAAAGATGTTGATTCCTTGTACGTTGATCGTAGAGGAAAGGTATGAAAAGCTGTCAATTGTTACTACGAATTCTGCTAATGGTGAAAGGGACCTTATGTACTGTTTTCTTTTGTTGCAGATGATGAAAAGGGATTCTGCAGAGAAAAAATATCAACGGTTATCAGAAGAAATTGATGTAGATGAGAAATGGCTTCCTCTTCTTGATTACTTGAGCACATTTGGCTTCAAGGAATCTCACTTTATCCAAATGTATGAGAGACACATGCCTTCCCTTCAAATAAATGTATGTTCTGCGCAGGAAAGATTAAAATACTTGTTGAGTGTTGGTGTCAAACAGAGAGATGTCAGAAGAATAGTTCTGAGGCAACCACAAATTTTGGAATACACTGTTGAGAACAATTTGAAGTCTCATGTTGCTTTCTTGATGAGTTTGGGCATCCCAAATTCCAAAGTTGGGCAGATAATTGCTGCTGCTCCATCCCTGTTTTCTTACAGTGTGGAGAATTCATTAAAACCGACTGTAAGATACTTGGTTGAGGAGGTTGGCATTAATGAAAAGAATATAGGCAAAGTTGTGCAACTGAGCCCTCAAATCCTGGTCCAGCGGATTGACATATCATGGCATACTCGCTATATTTTTCTTTCAAAGGAATTGGGAGCTCCAAGAACTGATGTTGTGAAGATGGTAACAAAACATCCCCAGCTCCTTCATTATAGCATTGATGATGGTTTACTGCCTAGGATAAATTTCCTAAGGAGCATTGGAATGTGTAATGCTGATATCTTGAAAGTCTTGACCAGCCTTACACAGGTCTGTTTACTTAGAACGAATTGCACAGCATTATCTTCTGTCTTTACCCATGTGGAATTCCTGTGCCTGTTTGTTCATGAAAGTGGTTTACTTGTTGCATTTATCTTTCTCTTATTGGGTATATTTGGTTTTTCTCTTTATTTGCTGTGAAGAT
Source organism: Xylocarpus granatum (assembly GCA_019650275.1). NCBI lineage: Eukaryota > Viridiplantae > Streptophyta > Magnoliopsida > Sapindales > Meliaceae > Xylocarpus > Xylocarpus granatum. Next base: position 106,738 of record BNST01000518.1, on the reverse strand, counting down.
TTTCAACACTAAAGACAAAGAGTGATTTCCTTGACACTCCCTTTTCTTTTAGAAGATATTGTTACATTAAATGTTCTTTTTCCCTTTGAGTGTGAAATTTTCCGAAATGAATGTGCTGTTGGGTGTGTTTGCAGGTATTGTCCCTCTCACTGGAAGATAATCTAAAACCAAAATACATGTATTTGATTAACGAGCTTCGTAACGAAGTGCAGTCCTTGACCAAATATCCCACGTACTTAAGCTTGTCATTGGACCAGAGAATTCGACCTCGACATAGGTTCTTGGTTTCCCTTAAGAAAGCTCCAAAGGGGCCATTTCCTCTAAGTTCATTCGTTCCAACTGATGAATCCTTTTGTCAGCAGTGGGCTGGAACTACATTAGACAAATATTTGGCATTTCGGCAGAGGTTACTACTTAAGGATTTTGCAAACAAATATGAGAAAAGAAGATAATATGTTCGCTAAGTTTTTCCTGTGTTTTCACTATCATATGTTATAAAGTAACAAAGTGACCTAATTTTGAACTGAGCTTGCTAAGCAGGTTCAGGGAATTTTGGGTTGTCCAAGAAAAATATAAAATAGTGTGTGATCTTTCCATCGATTTCATTGGGCTATGAAGCTGGTTTTGTGCAATTATGACAGAAGATGTTGGGGGCAAGCAAAACTCAGGTTCTTGAGAGTAAGCTACTTAACACATTTCTGTCATATTCAGTTGTGTTTTCGCACATTTCCTTTCTTGTATATCTAAGGTTTCACTATGCTGACATGCTATTTAGTGTCTATTTCATGCAGAAGCTGCTTCAGTCTTGTGTTTTGCAGATTGCTTTTACACTTTTTGCCAAAGGCACGTTGATAAGGATATATTACTAACTGCTGATGATTGAAAAAACAAGAAGCACAAATCTTCGGGGCATAATATGTAACCATAAGGTTAGATATTAATCACTAAAGGGATTTTGAGAAGTGGACTTGGAAAATTTAATCTGCATACATGGTAATAGTGCATACATGTTAATAGTAGTTTGCAATGGTCATAGTATGGCTATGTGCAGCAGGTTGGTCCTATACTTTTAAGCAATCAATGTTCATGCGGTTCCTCACTGTAACAGAGCTTCATATTCCTTTTATGGTTGGGACATTATGCTTCTGTGCCTTGGCACTATTGAATGACCTCACTTCCAGATATACCAATTGCAGAGCTACAGTGAAAAAAAAAGATCCTAGCATTTATTTAAATGTTTTGCCACAGTATGCTAAGAACCTGAGTGAAGACTTTTCCAGTGATTTATCTTTGTTTGAATCTGTTATCCATATGCTGGTTTTGTAACCTCAAAGACACCTTCATACAATTTTTGTTTTAAATTCTTTAATAATACTTCTTGCAGACTATAGTTACTTTTTGCTATCTAATGCTCCTGTAAGATACAATTGTTCTGGTTTCTGCATTTTATGTGCCACTGCTTGGACAATTGTAAATATCCTCTTTTAAGCTGTTTTAATGTCATGTTTTTGGTACCTTTGATGTAACTTTCTATCACCATAGTAATTATTTCTTATTGCAAATTTATTTGATCTGGGATATTGTTGCAGAAGCTTTACTTACAGAAATTGTAACATCCAGGCCCAACTTTTAAAGCCCAAACATACTATTTTTATTTTGTTTTAATCCAATACAAAATATATATATATATATATATATGTTAAGTCTATTCTTTTTTTTTGGGCCTATATATTTTCTAGCCCCATGTATATAAAAGTTTAAGCATTTGTAGATAAGCTTAGATTTTTGAAATCTAGAATTAAGGAAGAAACAGAAGAGAGATTGGATAAGAAGAAATGAAATAAAGAACTTAGAAATAAGGAAAGAGATTTTAAAGTAATATCTTTCTTTCTGTTTTATTTTGGAAAAAAAAATATTTATATTTTAGTATTAAAAAAGTGATGAAATTAGATGGAATAATTAAATTTTATTTTGATAAATTAAAAAATTGAATTTCAATTACTTTAAAATAATAAGTTTTTTGGATTGAATTTGTTAGTTTCCTAAGAAAATTTCTTAAGAATTGTTGAAAATTAAATAAAAATAAGGGAAATTTTGGTTAAGGGTGAAAATACAAAATTTGTAGAATTTTATTTTATTTTGTAAATTAGAAGGATTTATTGGCAAGTAATTAAGATTTTTTAGGTCATAATATAATTTAGTGTAAGATTATAAAATATAAAATTTTAGACTTGAATTGTAAATATTTTGGATATTTGTAATTACTTATAATTTAAAGATATTTTTGTAATTTTTTATTACTAATAATTTTATTTTAAAAATTCAAGATTCTAAAATTGTTAAAATCGAATCTTGGTTTAATTTTAATTTGGAAACTTATTTATATTTTAACATAAATTGTATTAGTTATGAGTTCATTTTAGTAATTGTGATTTTAGATTAGAGACTAATTAATATAAGTAGTATAAGTTATGAATTTATTTTCGTAATTATGTATCAAATTTTGTAAAAAATATATATATATATTAAATAGGAATAGTGAGAAGTAGGAGAAATCAGTAGAATCATAAAAGTAATGATTTTATTTTAATTTAGGTAGATAATTCATGTAAAATTAAGTATTTTAATATTAAAAAAAATAAAAAAGTAAAATTTTGCACTTACATATATTATAAATATGCAATGTATTTATTTAAAGTATACAATTTGTTATTTTTAATTAAATGCCGAAACATACGACTGTCTCTATTTTAGAAATGTTAATATTTTATTACAAAAGTATGATACAATGATTAATAATTAAATAAAATGTTACTATTTTGTTATGTTTTATATTAATTTTTAATTAATTTAATCATGATATTATGATATTTATAAAATATTATTGAAATAATATAAATAAATTATTTTATTATTATTATTATTGTGTGTCTAGATTATGAAATAATATAAAATCTTTTGTTTTAATACCGGTAATTATGAATTTGATTTTAATTTTACCGTAAAAATTTGTAAATTTAAAATCATAAGCGTCAGCTTGTGAGTATAAAGTCAGTAAAATACATAGATTATACGTTTTTTGAATAATAATTTTTATAAATAGTACCTTAAAATTATATATTTTATGTAGTAATAATTAAATTATATTATTATTATTTTATTATCATTATTATTATTTATGCTTATTGATTAAAAAAACATAGAAGCATAATAATTAATAGTTTTTCTTTTAAAACTCTTTGTATGTGTGATTATTTATTGAATTTTGGTTTACAACTTACTTTTTAAAATTTTTTTTAGAACAGTTGAATTTAGATAAATATGAAAAAAATATATTATTCACTAACGAGATAAATTTTTAAAAAATATTTTATTGTGTATACTATACTCAACAAAAAGTTATAATATACTACATATCGTATGTATTTAATTAAAATAATGTATTCAATAATATTTAATTACGAAGAATGTCTAAGAATTTATTTTTAATGAATTTGTTATTGTGATAGTTTAAAATTTTACGAAAGATATCGACAGTGTTATAATAATTTAAAATTTATAAATTTAAATTTTTGAATGCTTATATTATTAGAAAAATTCTGTTAAAATATTTAAAATTACATAAATTTAATTTTAAATTACTTTATAAAATATTAAATAATAAACTTTAAATTTTAAAGACGTGAGACAATTTTTTTTTGTAAAAAATTCTATTTTAAGAAGTTTTACACAAAAAATTGTATCAAATAAATTACAATTCAAAATTAACAGCTTATAGTAATTTAAATGCAAAATCGTTCATTGATATTTATATTTTCAAATATTTACTTACAATATGGGATTTAAGATCATCTTTTAGTAATTTTTTAAAATTTTAAACAAATAATTAATACATGTTACGATTAATAATAATAATAATTTAAATTGTGTATTAAATTTTTTTAATTTATATTATAAAATATAAATTAATTATAAATTTTATTAAAATATAAATTTAATTGTTTATTATTAACTGGAGTTGAAGAAAACTAAGAGAGGATCTTAGTTCATATTCTTTGTATTAATCAAATTAATGAACATTTCCTGGTCATAAAGAAACACAAAATATATATATATTATTATTATTATTGACAATGTTTTCATTTAGGAAATTTGATCTCAATATGTTTTTTTTTACATCATAAGTAGGTGGGAAAAAAAAAGAAAGAAAATTTTATGATTGCCAATGTGTTTGAAGATGATACAGCACTTAAAATTTTTTTGATAAAAATAGTCAAAAACCCATATGGGCGTGATCCGACTGTTGGTTCATCATTTTTTGTCCAATTCAATCTTCTACTTTGTTTCTGTGTCCTTGTTGGATCTAAAGTTTAGAAGGGGGTCTCCCATGCTCACTCGGAATCGTTGTAGTAGCAATCCTGCGATCTAATCACGGTTTCTCTGTCTCAATCGAGGCTGCGGAAGACAACTTTCACTTGTTATCATCTGGGTCCGACTGATTTCCATCCTCTTCATTGTTGTGATTGTGCCAACCAACCGGAATTTCGAAAAGCCAGTTAATCTTGGATCAGGTAAAATGTTGAGTCTTCAGTACACGTTTCCGTTTCGTTGTGTGTGCGCGTTTTACATTTGATCTATGTATATGGTGTTTTTTCTGATTCGTAGTGATTTTAAATTTGGTTCGTGAATGGAATTGACAAGTAGGTATCTATAAGTTTTACGTGAATTTGAGTTAGTCTGAGGAACTGGCATCTGGATATGTGTTATTGTTTTTGTCAGTGAATTGTTGTTGGTGAGAGGAACTGGCAACTGGGATCCATTGGGTTTTACGTTCGTTTCATTAAAAGAATTTGGTGACTGGGCTGATAATTTGGCTGTGAGAAATGCGTGTTTTCCATTAAAATTTCGGCTATAAGTTGCCGCATTTGGCCGCAGGTTTGAATCAATAGTTTAGCTGATGTTGATTTATTGAATTTTTGCGTGCTTCAATGTTTACCAGTTTATATGTTTCCCATGTTAGGGCCATATATTAGGACTTTTGCTGCTGGTTTTCCATTTGGGATTACCTTGATTGACCCGAGGATGGGATAGGAATGAATGAAGGCAGCAAATTCCCCTATAAAAGGAAAGTCTAGAGTAGAGCTCTGGCACTGAACAAGCACATAACATCTCATGATCTTGGATGCGGCATTAGCCGTCTTATAGGAAGAAGCGTTACTTGCAAGAATGGATTGTTTTCGAGAAGAAGGGAAAGGGCTTACTCATTGCGGCACAAGCTTCATAGTCAATCCTGCTCTACTCTTTAATGTCTTTTTCTGTTGGCAATTTAATAAATATATTGTTCAATCTTTCAGCATTTGCTTTCTTGGTCAATAACCATGATCCTCCCTCCTGTTTTACAGTGTTTTATGTTTATGTAAACTGAATTATCATTCTTGGATGTTATGAAATTAATGCTTCTCTTTTGTTTGCAAAATGTTGTGTTGCTCATTTTGGCAGGTTTAGGCAATGGAAGGTTAATTCTAGCCATTACATCAAGTACTTATAATCAAATCCATGGGGACAGAAAATCCAGGTCATCCAAGTTTTGCTGCAAGACCTTCCAGCACACCTTTTGCCTCTGCTCCTCCAACTGTGACACCATTTTTAACTTCTGGTCCCATTGTTGGATCTGAAGCATCTAGTTTTAGATCTCCTCCAACATCTGCTCCACAGACTACTGCACCATTTTCTGGGCCACCGGTTGGGTCAGATGGCTCTGGTTTCAGACCTACCCCACCGCCAAGGTTTAATGCTCCATCTGTGACTTCTACACCTACTATTGGAACTTTCCCGCGTTTTCCGACACCACAGTTTCCTCCAACGGCCCAAGCTCCTTCAGTACGTGCTCAGCCAGTGGGTCCACCACCAGTTCCCCCTCTTGGAGGTCAAGTTTCAAACCCTTCAGTTCCATTTCATCCGCAGCCACCTCCGGTGCCCGTGGGATCTCCGCCTCCAAGAGCCAGTTTTGCATCATCCAGTCTAAATGTTCATCAATCTTTGCCAGATTCGTCATTCTCAGCTCCCAGGCCCAATTCTCAGTCCTCTTTTACCCCCCAAGATTCATCTCATCCTTTTGCAAGACCCACTTTGCAGCATGGATATGTGACTCCTCAGCCAAATGCAGTTTCCCAAGGGCCAACCATGTCATCTCCTTTTCCTTCTCATCCAGGAAGTTATGTACCTCCCCTGCCAACACCAGCTTCCTCTTTTCCTGCTCATCAGGGACGTTATGTTCCACCTCTGCCAACAGCTGCTCAACCTGGCATGCATTTGCAACATACAGGGCCTCTTGTTGGTGGCATCCAAGGTTTGGCAGAAGATTTCAGCTCTCTCTCTTTTGGGTCTCTTCCGGGGTCAATTGAGCCTGGAGTTGATTTGAAATCATTGCCAAGGCCGTTAGATGGCGATGTGGAACCAAAGTCTTTTGCCGAGACCTATCCCTTGAATTGCCATTCCAGATATCTCCGGCTAACTACGACAGCTATTCCAAATGCTGTGTCTTTGGTTTCAAGGTGGCATTTGCCTCTTGGAGCAGTGGTTTGTCCACTTGCTGAAGCTCCTGAAGGGGTTAGTGTCTTGCTAGTCAAACCAAGCTGAAATTGGTAGTGCTATAATCAACATTTATTACAGCAGTCATTATATTTTTACTCTTTTCTCTTCAGGAGGAAGTGCCAATAGTTAATTTTGCTTCAACTGGGATTATTCGTTGCAGAAGATGTCGTACATATGTGAATCCATATGTGACATTTACAGATGCTGGACGAAAGTGGCGTTGCAACATTTGTACTTTACTTAATGATGGTAAATCTCAAAAATTTCTTAGAACCAAAGATCTGATCCGAAATGGAAAAAGCAGCGTTGCAAGTTCTATTAGCCATTATGTTAATTATTTTATTTTGTTTGTTTGAATGACATTGCAAGATGAGCCTGCTTTAAAAGGATGAATTAGGGGATTAAAGTCTTGCTATTGAATTGGTTTTGTTGTTCGAATCTGTTTTCACCATGGTCTTCTTGTTTGTTCTAGATGATACGATATAACTTGTAATGACTAGTGAATAGTTTTTGTTGTGATGTTGGCTTAAGAGAAGCCCCAAATTGATCATCAGTTGTTACTCTTTTATTTATTTAATTTGGTATGACTTGTTTATTCATGTCTGAAAGTTCACTCTCTCTTAGAATGTGATTATTTTTGGTTACTGCCCTTGTTGTTGCTTTTTCGTTGCATTCTTAGTTTGTTTCATGGAATAGTGACTTGTGGCAGTTATCTTTATTAATTGTTTACAATTGCAGTTTTTCTCTGTTGAAAATGGTTGTTTGGTGTTATATCATAACCGTTTTTTTTTCTGGTCCAGATAGATACTAATTAACTTCAATTCTTTTGTTCAGTTCCTGGTGATTATTTTTCCCATTTAGATGCCACCGGCAGAAGAATTGATATAGATCAGCGGCCTGAGCTTACAAAGGGTAGTGTGGAGTTTGTTGCTCCAACTGAGTATATGGTGCGGCCTCCAATGCCGCCGCTATACTTTTTCCTTATTGACGTATCAATATCTGCAATTAGAAGTGGAATGATTGAGGTAAGCACTTAGTGCTTTAGATATCAAAATGTCACTATGAAGTTTTGGGCTGTTTTCTAATATATGCTTGTCACAATTTATGTCACATAATAGTTGTACGATTTTATGACATTAGCACACAGGCTATTTCTCTGTCAGTTTAATGCATTCAATAAGAATGCCTTGGAATTTACAGCTGAACCGTAGGTTCTTAAATTATTCATCTGTTTGCATCAAATTGAAGGGATTACTTGGTTTAAGCCAAAGATTATTTTATGGTTGTACCGTTCGCACGTTGTAGAATGTATAGAGATTGGCCATAATTCATGACTGATAAGGTAAAGTTTGCAAGTATGCCTCTATGCCTTGTCTGGGGTAGTAAGCAGGAGGGTTGAGGTTCCAGTCAAATTTTGGTTCTATTCTTGACTGGTGGAATAAAGAAGGTTTTACTGCCTCATTAAGAGTGGTCTAATTGTAGTTCTTCCATTGTTTGGGTGATTATTCATTCGACTTATGTAATAGTTGATCAAATGTGAATTTATGTTGACCCATGACATTCTTATCAGATTGTGGCTCAAACTATCAAGGCATGTTTGGATGAGTTGCCTGGCTTCCCCAGAACTCAGATTGGATTTATTACTTATGACAGCACAATACATTTTTATAATATGAAGGCAAGCAACTTGTGTTCATCTGGATTTGGTTCATGTAATTCAATATTTTCCCTATATGCATGCTAAATAGCTTGTGGTTTTGCCTATGCAGTCATCTTTGACACAACCTCAGATGATGGTGGTTTCTGATCTGGATGATATATTCGTTCCATTGCCAGATGATCTCCTTGTCAACTTGTCTGAATCTAGAAGTGTGGTGGAAACATTCTTAGATAGCTTACCCTCCATGTTTCAGGACAATGTTAATGTGGAGTCTGCATTTGGTCCAGCTCTTAAAGCAGCATACATGGTCATGGTTTGTATTTTTCCATATTTTGTCTCTTTGAGATTGTAAAATTGATAAGATTGCTGATTTTGGTTTCCTTTAAAGTATTTGATTGTATTCCAGCAAATTTTGGCTGCTGAGTAACTTCTTATGGCATTTTAATGTAGTTTGGTGACTTTGGTCATTCACTTCCTTTGTATTGTTTTTATCTACCTTTGCAGAGTCGACTCGGAGGAAAATTGCTAATTTTCCAGAACACATTGCCTTCTCTTGGTGTTGGCCGTCTAAAGTTACGGGGTGATGATCTTCGTGTATATGGGACTGATAAAGAACATTCATTAAGGATACCTGAAGATCCCTTCTATAAGCAAATGGCTGCTGATTTGACCAAGTTCCAGATAGCTGCAAATTTGTATGCATTCAGTGACAAATACACTGATGTTGCCTCCTTAGGTATGTGGCTGTTGTTCTTAGTAACATGATTTCAAGTTAAGGAGACCAAACTGGAATTATAATTTATTTTTATCTCAGCAACTCTGTTGAAATTTTTCTTTGTTTGTGTTGTGAGTTTGTCTGTATTATATTTTTCTTTTATCCATTGAATTGTAATGTGATGGCTTATTTTTTTTTATGGGTTATATGGAATGGGAGAAAAAGAAGAACCTTTAATGACAATATAGCAGAGACTTCTTCTCATGTATGGACAAGGTAAATTTTTGGGCTTTTTTGGGGGCAATGGTGACTATGCAGTACAGAGATCTGCCTTTCTTTCTCACCCTTTGCAATTGGGAAGCAGAAAATGTATCAATTACATTTTGGCTATTTTTGTGGTGTCCATGTGAGTTTTGGGACAATTTTTTGTTCTTCTAATGATCAGGGGAATCTGCATCTGATAATGAAATACCCACATACTTTGTGCTGTTTGTTTGTTTTTGGAGATAATCCTGAAGTAGATTCCCTATTCTGGAATTCCCATTTGTTGCCTTTGCCTGCACCCGGATATGGGACCTGGATGGTTACTGGATCCTGCTAAAGAGTTCTGCTCTGTAAATGTTTACATAATTGCTTTATCTTGGGCTTCTGATAGTGTTTTCAATCCACTTGTTTACAGTTGATGTTTGTGAACACATTCTGAGCTAGTGATGCATATTTATTGACTACAAGCTAGAAGGAAATGCAAAATTCTATGATGTAAATTGTTTATCAAAAAGAGATCACTTTAGCATGCTTTCTGACAGCTCTTACAACTTTTTATTTTGTTTGGCCACAGAAGCGTGGGAATTGTGAAAACAGAAGTCATATAAGATCTATGAGCGTATGACTTCATAATCTCTTTTTGTATAGGTACTTTAGCAAAATATACTGGAGGTCAAGTGTATTACTATCCAAGCTTCCAGTCAACCATTCATGGAGAGAAGTTGAAACATGAGTTATCACGAGATCTTACAAGAGAAACTGCCTGGGAAGCTGTCATGCGCATAAGATGTGGAAAAGGTCTGCACAACTTTGCTCTATAGCAGCTTGTACTATTGAAAACACATGCACATAGGATACTTTATGTTTATTATTGGGATAGAGCTGATTCTTTTGTCTTTGGTGCTTTTAGGGATTCGCTTTACGTCTTATCATGGAAACTTTATGCTAAGGTCCACTGATCTTTTGGCACTTCCAGCTGTAGATTGTGACAAAGCATATGCGATGCAATTATCTCTGGAAGATACATTACTGACAACTCAGACTGTATATTTCCAAGTTGCTTTGCTGTATCCTTTGAGTTGAAACAGTTGATAAGAATTCAGCATGAGTGACAAAAAATAGGCATGCAAGGCTATTCTTCATTTTTAACAATTAAAATTTGCAAAGTGAAAAACTGTTTGGTTTTCTTTGCATGGTCTGTTGGCAATTGACTGCGTGCTTTTTGAAGCCCTAAAGTCATCACATGTTTTATGCATATAAAGTTGCTCGGTTAATTTCTGTTCTTTTGGCCTGTTTAATTATAGTCAGCAAGGAAAAGGAGAAAGTATGTCCTAACGGTTAAGACTGCTTGCTTGTTATATTTTGTTTAAACAACCATTTGTAGCAATTTTATGCTTGGAGTTTCTGGTAAAGATAAATGGAGATTCAATGTTACTTTCATTTGGATTGTCACCAGATTAAGACTTTTATGTTACCTGTTCTGAGCAATCAGCATATTTATTTAAACAGATTTTTGTGTTTGGTGCTGGTTCCACTGTTCTTTTCTTCTATGTTCTGTAAGATGTTTATTCTTTCCTGTGGCTATTGCCCCTCATTTTCCTGCTTTCACCTCATCTAGTGAGTGATATCAGTTTAGCTTGTTTTTCAATGTTAGCAAGGTATTGTTTTTGGCGTGAGAAATGGTGCAACTGATTGATGTTCTTTAACAATGAAAAGATACACCGCATCTTGTGGTGAGAGACGTATCCGTGTGCATACTTTAGCAGCTCCAGTTGTTTCAGATCTTAGTGACATGTATCGCCACGCTGACACTGGTGCCATCATTTCTTTGTTTAGTAGGTTAGGTATGGTTGATCTATACCTATATGCTGGTGCTTTTGTGTTTGATCAATTTTGTTTTGAGAATAGTTCTAGATTTTTCGTTTCTGCTGATAAAATGAAATAATTTACAGCAATTGAGAAAACATTGTCACATAAACTGGAAGATGCACGGAACTCTGTGCAAATGAGGATTGTCAAAGCTCTCAAGGATTATCGAAATCTCTATGCAGTTCAGCATCGTTTGGGAGCCAGGATGATATATCCAGAATGTCTGAAGTTCTTGTCATTGTATGGTTTAGCACTTTGTAAATCAACACCCCTCCGAGGAGGGTATGCTGATGTTCGGCTTGATGAACGCTGTGCAGCAGGTTACACAGTGATGGCATTGCCTGTTAAAAAATTATTGAAGCTTTTGTACCCCAGCTTGATTCGAGTTGATGGACATCTCTTGAAGGTAAAAGTTCTTTGTATATTTGAACATTTTAAATTAATTATGTAGATTTTTCAAAGCTTTAACAGTTTGTATTTGATATGTGCAGCCATCTTCTCAAGTTGATGAATTTAATGCCATCACGAAGAGATTACCGCTGGTCGCAGACAGCTTGGATTTTAGTGGCCTTTATATATTTGATGATGGCTTCCGTTTTGTTGTCTGGTTTGGTAGAATGCTCTCACCTGATATAGCTATGAATTTGCTTGGCCCAGACTTTGCATCAGAGTTATCAAAGGTATGCAATGTCATTTTTGGTACCTGTACAGAATGTTAGACTTTCTGCGATTATACGTTTCAAGTTCATTTTATAGAATGGATATCAGCAAGGATGTCGGTCTTCAGTGATGATGGGTCTGTTATGGTGGATCTTATCATTGAAAAAGCTGACTTTTGAGTGTCAGACATGAAAATATCTGAAAATCAAGTATTTGTGAACCTAAAGATTTGATGATATCAAAGATGTAGAAAGGTGGAAGCTTTACCATTTTCAAAAGTTAAAATGAGTGAAAATTTTAAGTTCGATGTTGTGATGCCTTTTCCCTTCTTTTGCTTCTTGGCAATTTTGATGGTTCATTGTTTGTCAATATTTGTCGCAAGAATAGCTCACTTTTTTCTGTCTCTCGTAGTTGCTATGTGATGTGGCTGTGATTGAACTCACCTGGTATCCTTTCTTTTTTTGTTAATGAGAATCAGATTACCCTTAGGGAGCATGATAATGAGATGTCAAGGAAGCTATTGGAGATCCTAAAGAAACTACGAGAGAGTGATCTGTCATATTATCAGCTGTGTCATCTTGTAAGACAAGGTGAACAGCCCAGAGAAGGTTTTCTTCTTCTTGCAAACCTTGTTGAAGATCAGATTGGTGGTTCCAATGGGTATGTTGATTGGATTTTGCAGATACACCGGCAAGTACAGCAAAACCCATAATATATAGGTAATAACTTCTAATGTTAATTTTTACCATTTACCTGACACTGGAGGCTGCTTTGTGACACTGAGTACATGTTAATTAATATTTTTTTTATTGCGTTAGTTTTGTTAATATACATGGTCAAATAGTTGCTACATACTTGTTTAACACGTTGGTGCTATGTGGTAACCTGTAGTAACTGTTTTTACTGAAATTTTTATTGATAAAATCAATAGTTTATGTGGGATATCGATTTGGTTTCATGCCATTAACTTAAAGCTTCGATGTAACTGTGAGCATGCAAAAAAATATATCTTTTGGACATGATTTTGTTATTTATTTCAATCGATGTCCTCTCTGGGCTTCAAGTTTTCTTGATTGGTAATGTTGGTGGAAAAAAAATAATAGTTTTAAAGTGTGCTATTTGCTATGTATTGCTAATTTCAAAATGATTTGGCAACATTTTATTGAAAAAGTTTTTCCTACACATGTTTGCTTTAATGCTGCAGAGGGTTATCAGAAGATTCTTCTGTGCCCTTCATCAACGGAGTGATCAGATCTTACGTTCAACATCATAAATACTCTTTTGATTTGAGCCGCAAGTTCCCCGCAAAATGTGGATGGTTGAGTTGATGATATGGATGACCAGACAGATTCTTAGACAATATTTTGTTGGTACCCTAAAAGAGCAAATAATTAGGGGAGATGTACTTTTAGTGATATGTTATATTGCAGCAGTTTTCATATTGAAACACAATAGGTTAAATATTAATGCCATTGCTTAAATTATTGTCAACAAATTTTTGGCTTGTGTTATATTTTGAGAACGTTTTAGCATTTAGGCATTTGTTTGTTTACTTTAGAGAGGAATTGCGTCCCTGTTTCTTGAGGTTGTTCATTGAACTCTATTTTGCTCTGTTCTAACATCAGAAGCAATATTAACTACCGTCTTTCTTGGTTATGAATGGATTTTATTTTGTTGATTTACTTGTGAGTCTTCCATGCTGACAAACAATAAGAAATAGAAATTCAAAGAAAATTGGTTCTAATGTTATCGCTACTGCTTCAATCTTAATTGTTTGTACGAAAAATGGTTTACCATCTCTCCTCTTTTGTTTCATAATGCGATTTTCATAAAAAAAAACTGTTCCTTTACGTTTATCAGTTTAGTTTTCTTTTTCCTCTTAATTTTGAAGGATAACAGTTGGGGTTGAAAATCTGGTATTTTTATTGAATTCTGTATGATGGGTAATTCAGATACAGGGCAAATTAAACAAGAGTTGACTCCAAACTGGGAAGAATCCTGCAATCTTTTTCAACAAGTCATGGCTTCTGGGATTGATGCCATGCAATTGAAGGCCAGAATGAAGCCTTCTAGGACGGAATGAGCATTGAGCAACCAACTTGGGAGCCTGATCGTGTAATTGTTTTCTTGACACCTCTTTGATATTTCGTCTTTTGACACATACATGTACGAAGTTCAATGCCCTCTATTTGCGTTGGATCACTTTAACTCGGTATTTCCTCTGCATATTGCCACTGCGTGCGCAGTAGTGAGAGATACCTTTGGCATCATTTGTTAAAAACGGGTGGCACGTGAAATGTCTACATTTTTCCTTGTTCATATATTATCTATAGACTTGCTTTTAATACAAATTCTCTCCTTAAGATGTGGCTGTTCTTTTGTTTTAGTTACCATATGTTCTTAAAGCTGCAACGGCCATTCTTGTTTAACGTGACTCACAATATTCAAGGTCGTGTATCACTTTTTCATGTACTAAGGATAATTCTAGGAAATGGAACTTTGAGGATCGGACTACAAAGTGCATGTTCTCGTGTGCCTGCCTCTCTTCCTCTTTTCCCTTTTGCAACCCCACCAACCCCCCACCCCCCCACCACCCCCCTTCCCCGCTGCAGACTGCGGTTCGATTGTTAAGAAGTCCTGTCTTTTAGCCATTTGATAATGTTTTTTAGCAGTTCCAATGCTGCTCAAGTTTTGGAGGGATTAGGTTGGTAAAACGGGGGAAAAGTTTCTTCAGGTTATTGTCCCTTAAAAGTCACAACAATGTGGTTTAAGCACTTGCTTATACATCCAGATGCACTTGAAAAGCAGAAAGTACCATTCCTAAACTTGCACTTGTAAGTACCATTATAGAACTCAAGGTAGTTAGTCAAATTATCTTTAGTTGAGAGCCTTGGTACTTTCTACTGATACTGATTTTTCGTTGATGTTATTTGTGGTCTGATATATACATATAACATAATATATATACATACATATATAATAATACATACATATATATAATATATATATACAACATACATACATAATATATATATATATATACAAATATATATATATATATATATATATATATATATAGCATGCGCAGCAAGAAAGGTATTGTGCCAGACAATTGTGCACAACAATGCGAATCATGGTTCTGCTTTCGAAACCACAGGGTGTAAATTAATCGGAAATTGGGGATTAACATGTAAAGTGAAGGAGAAACTAAGAAAAGGAAAAAGGGTTTCTTCACTTCATAGTTCACAGGATGGTGCAAGTGCTTGAATTTGGATATGGATCATAAACCACTTCATAGAATTCATATCGACTTTGTTGACAAATTGGTGTGCATGTAATTGGTGACAAATTTGTGTCTGTGTTTTCATTGGTGACGTTCTGCTGCTCCACTTTCTCAACGCTCTCTATGCTCGCATAGCCAAGCTTCTTGGCCAAACGCATGGCCAAGTTGGCTGAATCAACTCCAACTCCGGTCACCACAACTTTGTCTTTATCTTCCCCCTCTAGTGCCACTGAGATTACACCTGTACCAAGTTAACAATACCATCACAAAACCTTCAAAATATCGCAGCAAAATGGGCAAATGGTTATGCATATCCTTTCATTTTTGATTAAATGACTGGGCCTTACTCGGGATATTTAAGTGGGCAAATGGGTATGCATAACTCAGGACTTCACAACATTAAAACAAAAGGGGCAAATGGGTATGCATTTCTTTTCATTCTTGATTAAATGGCTGCATCTAACTCAAGAAATTTAAGTGGAAATTACACAAATAAGAAAATGAAGCAAACCATCTGCAGTAGCGGCTCATTTGTCACATCTCAATGCCACTTTTATAACGATCTTTTGCTGTAGCATTAAATAAAAACAAAGACCAGTGTCATAAATGTCCGGAAATGTGATTCACAAAGAAAACTAGCCCACAAGCATGGAATATACATATTCGAGGAAGTGGATTAAGAAAGAGACGGATTACCTTCATGCTCCGCTCTTGTTCAGAGAATGCACAGTAAACGACTGGAATGAGTCAAAACATAGGATGATTTGATAATGAGCTAGAGAATCCTATTTATATGAGGAAGGCTATCCACAGGTAATTAAATTACCAGACGACTGAAACTCCAGTTTCAATTAGATTTGCGATCCACTTTTCATGGGTTCAGCGTAATTTACGTACGCCTACAATTAGAATAACATTTTTGCATGGTTGTCAATTTGTGATTTAATTACTCTCTTAAACTGAGAATTCCTATGGGGTGTGTGTATACGTATATGTATACATTTATAGTTATTAAATGGCACAATCTCATCCCCTAAACTGAACAACTAGAATTCTGCTTATGTACAATACATTGTCAACAGATGAGAGAGCCTGGGGAAGGAGCTTGTACATGTTCAAAATCTCAGTCTCTGCATGGAATCTTGAAGAACCAAGTTGGGAGATCTACTCTTGATGGTTTCGGCGTATATATTGCCCGATCACATGGAGTCAACTAATAATTATCGAAGGCAAAACTACTAAGTAATACCGGTAACATTATGCCAATGATCAAATGTTTTCACCAACTTGGAGGGTTATTAACTAAACTTGCAAGCTGAGAGCCCGAAAACTCTTCCGCAATTGAGAATTTTTATTCAGAATTCCTGAGAAAAAAAACTTCATTTGTCGAGCAGAAGAACAAATAATGAAGAGACAAGACAAACACATGGAAAACAACGTGCACAAACATTCTCCTAAGTCTTAAGAACTTATCACACTTTGGCATTTACCAACTATTTTACTTGAAATAAAACAAAACAAATTCGCTTTAGACTTTCAGCCTCAGCGTCTGGTAATTGTAGGATAATTTCTTGATCTGCTTCCAGGAAAGGTCGACCAGGATCTGCTTCTTCTCTCCTGCTTTCCTTATTGAAAAGAGGTCAAAGATGTCATGTCTTGCCAGCACAGCTCATGTGACAGAATTTGTCTTTGCTTATGACTTCTTTCCTAAGTGGGCAAATCCCATGGCATTATGCAAACAGAAACTTGATGCTTCTTGTTTCTACTAGGATTTCTCGTAACCCGTACATGGTACTCGCAGAGAAATTTGATAATTATATTTTATTAATGATGATGCTGTTTCATCCTGTCTTGTTCAGCTCTGGCAAATTCATGAATCAAAATTATAACAAGAGCTTTTACGATGCAATCTACTCGTCCACATATTAACATCTGACTTGAATTTATTTTTTAAAATTTATTTTAATAATATATTAATACATAAAATAATTAATAATAAATAAATTTAAAATATTTTAATTTCAAAACAGTGCAAATGTGCACATAAATGAACGTAAAACTTAAGAGATTCTGAATAAAGTCAGCAATATCATCTTGTATCCCTTTCCATTGGAGTCCTGGCAAGAGATGAAAGTTTTTGTAAGCAGCATTGATACGGCAAGCGAATATAATACCGTAACCTTGAGACCTGCTGCTTTTGTTTATTAATTTCTTTAGGGGGTCGTGTTGTTTTCGACTATTCACCCAATTTGAAGTCGTTTAATCGCTTTAATTTGTTTGCAATGTCTGCAAGGAATAACTGGAGTTAGATTCTCTAATTCCATTTCAATTGAGTTTTCATTGGACTAAGTGGAGACAGAATGACCATGACATCACTGGATTCGCGAACAGACAAATGCGCACTAAAATAAAGCTAATATTCCAAGAAATTTCTATGGATCATCAACCCCATTCTTAAGTTTGACTACACACAGAAACCACCAAAAAGACAAAAGTGTCTGGAGATCTTTTAGTTTGTTATATTCAAAAGCTGGGTTGGTGCACATAATACAGAAAATAATCATGGCCATGGAATCCACTTGGCAACCAAGCAAATGGGTTGAGACATGACGGCTATGCCTATACAGACACACCAATGCTTCAGATCCAATCTCTTCCCATGAGTGGCAACCGTGACTATCTCAATGATTGCTATGTCCAGAATGAAAATGAATCCCAAGATTGCAAGAAACCAAATATTTTGATGCAATCTCTTCCCCTTGAATATATTTTGTTTTTCAATCTCTCTTGCATTGATCAGAACAAATACCTGGCAGAGAACGAAACTGTTAAAGACAATGTCCTTTAGAATTGTCTGATTTGCGCGGAGAATTTCTTTTCCTTTGGCTTGGATGGCCAAGAGAACAGAGACTTGGTACAAGACTTGAACAGTTATGTTTTTCCAAAGAGTCTTGTTTGTTAGTGCAGAAGAAGCATGTGCCGGCGGCTGCAGACTTACTGGAGCCGCGAGAGCTAAGGCCCCAAAGACATCCATGATTAGGTTAACCCACAAGAGCTGAAATGGCTGAAATGGAACTTCAATAAGAAAAAGTGCAGCAACTAGGTTTATCACGAATGCGGCAATGTTGAGGGTAAGATGCAATTGGATGAGTTTTCGAATGTTGTCGCAAACGTTTCGTCCCAACTTCAAAATGGCGATCATTGTTGCAAACTTCTTGTCCAAGATGACAAGGTCTGAGTTCTCTTTTGCAACTTGTGCGCTCCTTTCACCCAGTAAAACCCCGACATCTGCTTCCTTCAGTGATGGAGAATCCCTAGTGCACATTCCGGTGACCGCTACTTTTCCCCCTTTCTGTTTTAAGCACTTAACCAATAGAAGCTTGTCTAATGGAGAAGCATGTGCCATTACCCTAATTTTGTCTGCCATACGGGAGCAAGCTTCCTCCGAGCTGTTTCGAAATACAGATGCTTCAACCACTGCTTCTTTTGTATCTTCTTCGGGCTTAAGGATCCCTGAGTTGATTGCTATTAGTATTGCCGTGTTAATGTCATCATCCAATATTAGCTTTATCTTAACCCCCGATTCTTCACAAACTTCAATAGCCTGTTTCACTTCCGACTCGTATGGGTTCTTCAAGCCCACAAGGCCTAACCATGTTAAGCCGCTGTCAGTGAGTTTGATTTCTTCTTCTTCGTCTTCCTCGTCTTCTTTAACTTGTTTGCAAGCAAAAGCGATGCACCGGATACTATCAGCTGTGGTATCTTCTATAATTTTCTTGAACATATCTCTTTTCTGTTCATCTAGGGTTCGCAAAGTTCCACTTCTATCGAAGTAATGCGTGCACATGGACAGTATTATCTCTGGAGATCCTTTCCAGTGCATGTTAACAGAAGTATTCTTGCCATCTGCAGTATTCCGTTTTAACAAGAACCCAGCCCGATTCTTATTGATATCCAAAACATCGATGACGAAATTTCGCTTCATTTTTTCTCTATCAACATCTAGAACCTTCTTAGCCCAGAAAAGAACTGCGTGATCATAAGCGGCGGACTCGGATGAAGTTGCTGCAATGGCTTCCCGCAATGCATTGAGGACATCAACGTTGATTCCCGTCGCTGAATTCACGACACTGTCTATGCCAATCCTCAAATCGATCATCTTTGCATAATCTAAATACAGATCACTGGGTTTTTCGGTGCAAATGGTGGTGACCAAGCCAATTGAACCGCAGACAGGAAGATTTCGAACTATGGCCCCATAACGTGATAATTGCTTCGATGCATATGCTAAAGAGGTAAATAACCCTAAAGGCAAGCCATCCCTCATAACGAACGCCAATATTGAAAGCATTTCAACGTACCTGTTAAAACTTCCACCTTGTTTTTTGATGATTTTTGTGGCCTCTCCCATTATCTCCTGTACCGTATTCTTCACACCTTTAGGATCCGGATCATGGCTCTCATCATCGCATCCAGATTAGCCGTGTGAAACATCGTAGCACTTGCACCACAAGAACAAGCAAGGAGAGGCTCAGCCAAATCTTCTCTATTCGAGAAGTCATCTTGCCAACCGCAATTTGTAACTCCGCTTCTTTGTTTTGATGATTACTATGCAACAATTTCGTCAACCTGCTAGTTTCCGTGCTCTCGCCGACTGCGGTCACGACCATGCGACAGTCTCCACCCACAACCTTTGCTCCGGTGAACATAAAGGGGAACTCATAACGGTGAAAAAAATCATCGACAGAACCGTCATTGCTAGTGTTATCGTCATCGTCGTCAAGCTTTAGATCTTTGCCCTCTACAAATATTCCATCAGCTGGGACTGGATCGCCAGTCTTTAAATAAACAATATCCCCAACCACAACTTCGGAGACTGCTACTTTTAGCCACCTCCCGTCTCTCATCACCATCACTGCTATTCTCTTCCTTGAAAGCTTTTCACTTCTTCGATCCTTTACGAACTGAACTACTGCACTGATGCATACAACAATGGATATTACTGCAAATACCTTCACCCCATTAAGAATGCCTTCTTCTAATCCATTCCTCTTAATCCCCAACACAAGAGAAAGCGTTGCGCAGCAGACGAGGAGGATAACTGTGGTGTCTTTAATGGAATCAACGATAACTCGGCTAAAGCTCTTGATGAGTAAAGAGTTGCCTTCTAAATTTAGGTTTGAGCCAAAAACTTCACGCCGACGACGGAGGTCCATTTCTTGACCACTTATTCCCATATCAAGATTTGTTTCTAAAGCAGCAGCAATGCCATGAATTCCTCCTGACTGATGAAGGGATGTAAAGGTGTTATCCTCAGCCAGCTTTGTGAGCATTTCTTGGTCAATTGAAAAGCCGGGAACCTCAGCATGGCACTCGTCGTGATCCAAAGTTTCATCTGGAACTTGGGATTGAAAAGAATTGTTAGTTTCTTCTTCCATGATCATTCAATGAAATTCTTGGCGTGACGTGAGAAATGAATTGAAACATGCAGTTACATTACGGAAGGAAGAGGCATAGAGGAAGATTTTGATGGATGAATAATTAGAAATATGTTTAATGATGTAGGGAGAGAGATAGAGATGATCAGTTTAGAAGAAAGAGGGCTCTAACGCTCTAAAAGAACAAAGCAAAGCAATTTTGATCAAACATAAGTGAGCATTAGACGTGAGAAAGAAGACGTTGAAAGCATCAGTTGAGAAAGGAAATGAATAAATGGTGTAGAACAATGCCGAGTTGACACGGACATTGAATTGATTCTAAGTACTTTGGGAAAATCTTCCTATGTCCTTTAAGGAAGACACGATGAAACTTACTGCGACTTCATGTAATGTAATAATATTGACGAGGTTGGCTAGCTTGGTTGGTCAAAAGTGTCCATCAGATAAGCTATAAGCTATGCTTACAAATGATCTATATAAATTATTTTTTTAATAGATAAAGAAATACATTCAGCCTATAAATCAACACATGAAACTTCTCACGAACAGTCCTCCATCGGGCATTGAATGTGGAGATTGAATATGACTGAAAGGATTAAAATGAGAATATACAAGAATTTTGAGAAGAAGGGTATTGTCTTGATCTTACACAGAAATGTTCATAAAAAAAAATTTGGAGGAAAGACATGAATTGAACCTTTCCTTTGCATTTATTTTTAAATGCAGGTAAATGAATGCAAGTGTAAAGCGTGCATTCCCGGGTAGACTTTCCAACTAACCAACAATTAAAAAAAAAGATGTTTCGATGTGATGTGGCTTAAACTTAACCCCAATTTTGATCTTCTATTGAGTGCCTAAGAATATGGAACTACAAGACATTTTCCTCGTGTTCACAAGACAACAATTCAAACCTTCTTCCTTTACATTACCATCAGATCACATCTAGTAATTGCAGGACAATTTCCTAAACAGTGGCAACTACACTAACACGGTTATATATCACAGGAGCACAAAGCTGCTTCCAGGAAAGCTGCTTATGTTTCTTCTCATCTTATCTACTTCTCTATTATTTATCAGTTTAAAAATACCAGGAGGAATATGAAGTAGAATAGAAAGTGAGGCTTCGCTTTTGTTAAATTTACTCTTGAAATTATATTTGACAGTTGATTAAGGAGTATCATGCATCCTCCTTTTATGGGCAAGAATCCTTTCTTGATTTAAATTTTTCGTATTCCCAAAGAAGACAACGCATCAGATTTGCATCTTTTAATAGAAGTATGTTCAAGAGTTTAAAGAAATAATAGGAGAGGATGACATGCTATATCGCATGCCTATTTCCAGCTATAAATATGTTCTTCCTTGGTCCCTACCTATTTGCCTCTACTTTGTTTCTGCTCACTATAGAAATAGTAAGAGAGGTTAAAATAATAATATCATCCCACCAACAAGTGGCAACATCTTCTCCAACGGCGTTGCAGCTATTGGAGACTAAGCAGACGGACAATCCCTCCAAAAACTGAGCTCCAACGCCGTTTGACTTATATTTCTTGCTCTTTTATTATTGAAGTGCTTCTGCCTCTTCTCATCCACCAATTCAAACCCCATAGTTTGGCCACATTCCTTGTGCCTTGTAGGACTTTCACGGTTGCATGTCTATTTTACTTTTTCTTTAACATCTTTCAGAATCTAATGGAGGCTAAATTTAAAAAACAAATCGTTCGGAACCATATACTAAAAATATCCTAGATACTGGAACAAGAATACATACAGACGCTCCCTTAGGTCACTCTCTTGACTTGTTGACAATATTATTCATCCTCCAATGGATAGGAAAAGAAGTATTCCCACTACCACTGTCCTCCTGCCCTCCTGAATGAGAGGTTCAGAAATCTGCGTAGAGTTGAAGATGAGGCAGGAGGGAGAGTTCTTGTGACTTTTCTCTGAACCTTAATGAAACTTCAAAGTGTCAGCCGTCTAGGTTGGTTTTCTACTATGAACAGAACCCTCCAGCCAGGCCACCTTTCTGCAGTTCTCTCTTCCACCAACCTGACATGCAGAGCAAACATTCTAATCTCCAGGTCATTGAGACTCCACTTTTGGTGAACTTACATTCGGCTGATACTACCATGCAGAATTCAACAACTATCATGATGCACATGTTGACACTTCTCTTCATTTATAAAAGATTTTTACAATGCCCCAACAGAAAGAAGGCACAATGTTAGCTCATCACTTGCTCTCATTTTATTGTGTTCTCAATGTTTTACGTTGTTTCTTGTCATGTAAGAATGGCAAAATAAAATTAGTGATGAAGCTAATTTTTAGCTGTCATGATCATCTGCATGTTCAGAAATCACAGAGGCACCAGCAGTATCATCTTCTGGTCTCCTTGAGTATGCATCATCATCATCATCATAATCTTTACTATCTGAGTCATCATCACTGCTCCATTTTCTCTTCATGATTTTAGTAAACAAGCGAGTTACTTCTTTTGCCTCTAACTTTGCTTCAACATTGTTTATACGTTCAAACCGAACAGCACTAACCTTTCTGGCATTTCCTGCTAATATCTGTATCAAAAACAATAAAAACATATCAATCAGTAACTGTTAAAACAGCCAACAAGAGATACTCCCTAACTTAGCATTTAGGAATTGTTAGATTTCTGGGGAGAACATATGTTTGCAATCTTATGATAGGTTGGAGAAGGACTCCTGGCAAATAAATTTACAGCCATTACTTAATACAATGGAGCTACCATAAGAATCCAAACCATACCTCAAGTTTGTAAATTTGGTGCTTTTCCTTGGAATCTTGGCGGTCAGATCTATTTCCAGAATGTTCATCATCCTGTTCCTCGTTGTCCTTTTCAACAACCACTTTGATGCTTTCACCAGTCCTGGGTATGTATCCAAATGCTTCACATATGAAACCTGAAACTGTTTCATACTGATGACCCTGTAAACAGTATGGGAAAAAATAAGGTAACTGGAACTGTGGAATTATGCAATTATGGATGCTTGATCATGCATCATTTTCACTTCATCTGCTTCCTTAGCAAAGAATAGCATACAAGAGTGAAAAGAACCTTAACCATGCAATACAGTTTTCATGAATTCACAGCAGTTCAAGCAGAATCTTCCAACCACTCTGAGTATACCATAATGCCATGCCCTCGATATGTATTCCATTAAATGGCTTGCAATAAGCTGTCCAGTTTTTTTCAGTCATAATCAATATTACTATGATACAATACGGAAAATAGCATCATTATCCACTGCTAGTATCACCAAATCGGATCATGGAATGAATGAGCTGAATAAAGTACAATGCTTTAAACTTTTCATTTTATTTTCGTGCAAGCACAAATGAGCACTCTCCGGACTAAAATCCAAGCAATTGTGCTTACAATTCATTATTAAATCATGCTACGGCTCAGAAAAGTATGCCCATAAATATTTTGAAGCTCATCCTAACCCTACGCAACATCACATGCCCAATGGCTTGATTAACAAATTCTCTACGCCAATAGAATCATCCTAAAGAGGTCAGATTGATCAAGAAGCAACTTTGTCATGATTCATCCATTGGAGAGGTTAGAGCCAGTAAGAAATTTTACTCAGTTAGTACTGAACATATGTTTCTATAAATTATAGGGAATTGAATGTTCTGCAAAATTATAACAAGTAATCCTACCTCAGTTAGTACTGAACATAATTGACAAAGACAACAAACTTCTATTCATACACCATAAACATTAATATCAACACCACTGATGTATTAATTTAATAGAATATGTTGAGTGACACTTTTAGGAACAACTCACCTCTGGCATTTTGATATTAAGGTCTTCAGAAAGTTGATCAATAGATGTATTAGCATCCACATCATATATCCCATCTGCTCGCATTACAATGTAGCCAGTTTTCTTCTGGATTTCCTCCTATCATACAATTCAATATCTGAGACAAATTTGCCAAAACAAAACTCTGAAAACTATAGCATCAACATATTATTAATGACTACCTTTATTAACACCCTTTGTCTAAATTGTCAACTAAATGAAGTAAATTAACAATGAAGAGGAAGACTTGAAAACCAGAAGCAGAGTTTGGCCTCCACATTTTTCTCATTAGATCCAACCAAGAATATCTTTAAGAGCACAAAACAAATTAACTATGGTTTCCATGCACATGAATATCTGTTGATCACATTTTATCATTATATCCTACTGTTATGTCCCATTCTGCTCTGGGCAAAACTATACTCAGAACAGCTACTTAAAACAACAATATAAGTTACCAAAATGACTAAAATTAACCCAAGACATTAAATGCTAGGATAGTTCAGGATGAACTTATATATACAAATATATATATACATACATATATTTTACAAATTATTAGATACTCTTAAGATTTTATTAACAAAATTCACCACCATCCCATTATTTAGGTGCTGTAAATCGCTGATAATCCAACACAGTCCATTTATGATGACTGTAGTAATATGCACATCATTCAGTATGCTATTAGAAGACATAATGAGCTTTACTTTTGAATCACTTTCGTCAAAGATTTCACCAACAATTTCCTCAACCACATCTTCAAGGGTCACTATCTGTTTCATCAAAAAAAGTTGATTAGCCAAAATACTAAAAACTTTGTTTGGTTCAGAAATGAGGGTGTGTACATACCCCCACAGTTCCACCATACTCATTAAGGACAACTGCCATGTGAACCTTCCTAATGCGAAACTCTCTCAGAAGATTCCAGACTGACATTGAATCTGTAAAACCAAGCAGATAATCCTATTAGTTCTAACAAACAACAGAAACAAAACATTCACATAAAAATTAAAAAGAAAAGAGAATTTTAAGGCATTTATTAATCTTAAAATGAAGAATTGGCGGTCTACTTCTTCATCTATAGAATATAGAATATTCAGCTATTTCCAAACACTAGCTAGGAAAAATAATTAAATGGATAGGCTTTTGAATAGAACAATTTGAACCTAAAACCAGGGTCTTCCACATGTCAATAACAGGAATTCGAAACAATTGACAGCCATGTTCACCTAAATTAAGATACATGGCAATTAATTGGTGCAGCATTTGGTCTTAAAGCTTTAATTGGTGGAGAACATGTATCTACAAGTTCTCTATCTTGGCAATATCAACAAAGATAACTATCAACTTTTTGGTAAAAGGGCAAACATCTGCAGGCATTTGAAAAGAGAAAAAAACACCTGTTATCTCAAAGACATGCTCTTGATATTTCCCAGGTACTATCATGCCATGGCCAGCCTATCACAACCTGTCTAAGTTGATCAGCCTAGAGAATACCTAATCAACTAAGCAATCAAATGATATCTAGCATTCAGAGGTTACAAATGGTACTTTCAAACCTTCAAAACTGCTCCCATAAAGAGAAATAATCAAAGGTAAATATTATTATTCAATACAAAAACTAAATTGGCATTAAGGATTACCAGGCACAAAGTATGCAGGTTTGTGGGCCATGTCTCCAACTTTAGTACTTTCTAGTAGCTCACCCTTCAAAATAAAAGATCATAACTCTGCGCACTATGAGATTGTCAAGTACAATTAATAAACAAAGTAATATCAAATTCAGAGGGGCGGGAATGGGAAAATAAATTCTCTGACCTTCGGAGCATAGTCCAGCAGATCCATTGCATACGCAATACCCACTATATTGTCTATACGTTGCTCAAAAACAGGCACCCTAGAAAAATATTCTCAAAATTCTTGACATGTTGGAATAAAGACTCACTGTCTGAAACATGAAATGCTAGGAATTAATTAATACCTTGAATATTGATGAGTCAGCCAAAATTTGTGGAACTCGATGAGAGTTGCACTGGTATCAATTGCAACTACATCAACAAGAGGTGTCATCACCTCTCTAACATGTGTATCCTTTATCTCTAACACGTTTTCAATCATATCCTGCAAAGATAAGAGCATTTTAACAACGAAACCAAACAGGGACAAATTATTGGATCTGTTAACATGATTGCCAGAGATCGTTAAAAACTTAAATAATAAAAAATGATGCAGATCAACTATAATAGCCAGTCAGCACCATATTCTGCCAACACGTGTTGGGTGGCAATAGAATGGAGAATAAAACCACAGTGGGAAGTCAGTTCAGAGGGAAATTTTAGTTTGTTCAAGCAGAGTTATTTTCATGTGATAAACATACATCTTTATATGTTATGAAAATCAGGTAAAGTACACCAAATGCATAATAATTCCTCTAAATCTGTTAAGATTTTGCTTAGTATATTTTCATAAATCGCAGACATGTGAAGGATTTAATTAAATTGACTGACTGTATTGACTTATATTCTTCTCAGTAACCATACGTCAAATGAAATACAGAAACCATCAATGGCTCTAACCAACGGCAATGCAGTATGATGAGGAGTCCCTCCATTTAACATCAAATCAAGAAGAATAAATCCGCCAGAAAATCATGACGTTATTACCTGTTCTTCCTCCTCAATTGCCCCACTCAACTCTGCTCCTCGCAGCATCAGCTTCAGCTCATCTTCTGTGACATATGGCTCACTAATATAAAGAAAATATAGAAAGCCAAGAAGCAATGCATAAAATTTAGTTTAAGAAAAACAATGACTACGATAGACTGAATAATGACCACATTAATACTTTTCCAAATGTAACAGGAAACTAAGGATCAGCATCATAATTGCTATTTACAATTTATTATTCATATAATAGTTTAAAATATTATTGAAATATACAAGAAAGATAGTGTGACTTTGTCTCACTGGAAACAATGACCCTTTCAGGGTCCACTATAAACTCACTTTTACTATTTACATAACCAGCACTCTCTGACTCTGGTCTGCTAGCCTACAACCACATTTTAACCCTCCTACTTTAATGCACTTGCATAAAATATGGTATGACTGACATCAACACATGAATACAAAGTACGTATGCAAGACATTATACACACAAATACACAGGAAACTAATTATGCTAACTGGCGTAATCAGTGGTTAAGAGTCCAACATTATTCCCCTTGAACAGAACAAAAGTTCTACTGTCTATGTTCATTCATCGAAGATGTTAAGATCACAAAAACTTGGTAGGACAACAAATTCTGGTAAGGAAATAATGATGATACATTAAGCATGACATGGAGTTACAAAAGATAATATATAACTGTTATTAACTTTCATGGAAATAACAATTAAAAAGGGCACTGATTTAACTGCACCTTCTTCCTTTCAAACCAAGAGCTTTTAGCATTCCCATTGATAGATATGTTACAACTCTTCCAACAGGGTATAATATCAAGGATAGCCATGCCACTGGCCTGACCTAGAGTCATTGCAGAGAACATTAGTCAAACAGAGCTAGCTTAATGGCAATAACATCATACAAGAAAAACAGAGCCATAGTACAGCATAAGGCATGAGGTTGGGGAGAAGACAAAAAGTATAAACAAGTGAACAGTATTTTCATCAGGTATTCATATAGAAGTTATCCTTTAAATTGAGGGTAAAAAAGTAATTAAATTCCCGAACTTACCACAAACCTAGCAACTTCTGTGGCATTGTGAACGGCAATACTTTTTGGAGTGATTTCCGTGAGTAGCAATATGGCAACCTAACATCATTCAGGAAATAATGCAAAATTGCAATCAGACAATGTATAAATGTCAATGTCTTCATAAATTTCATTGATTAGCCATCTCAAATATGTGTTCATGATGCATGCAGGCTTGAACGGGATAAATTGGGAGGATGAAAATTTATACATACAGTCATTACTCCAGTTGCTGCACTGACACCAGCCTCACCAAATATAGCTGTTGCTGCCTCTGTGACTAATGCAGTTGCTCCAATATTTACCACACTGAATACACGGATAGAATCTATAATTAGATATAATTTACAAAATCAATTTATAAATCAAATCAGTTACACAAAGGGTAGTACGTTGTGCCAATGAGAATTGTTGTCAAAAATCGGGTTACATCACTGCGGAGCATTTTAAAGACACCATCTTCAGACTCTTTTTCTGCCAACTCACGCACCTGCAACAGAATAACAATTAATGACCACAGAGAACAATTGAAAATAATTAGAAGAAATAGCAAATGATCTAAATAGACAAAGTTGCATGAGTTCTTTCATATTTTAATTTTTCTTACACCAAAACAGGTACTGTAGTTTAGAATTCAAAGAGCTTCTAACTTTTATGATAAAATATTAGTTCAAGCTATGGATATTGTTTGATCTTGTAAATTAAGCATTATTGCAGTCTACAATTGTACATACAGCATGAATTTAATAGTCAATTTAACAGACAACACAAATATATCATAAACTGCTCCATATGTGGTACTTGGACCAACTTTCACTCCAGCCCACAGCAGAGCAAACTTAACAATGCATTCACAACACAGCAACTAAATTCTGTCTAATTTTACAACCTACAAGGTGTTATCAACCTCTAAAACTACAAATGATTACGTAAGTGTAAGATAAACTAAATCAAGCATTTTGCTTTGCAACAAAAAAATCTTATGTCTGACCTATGTTATTCCATTGGACTCCTAAACTAATTGTGATACTTATTATGAGCAACGATGGTCCAAAAACTAGGAGAACGTTTCCTACTGCAACATTCATATGCATGATTTATGATAATGGAACTGCTAATAAATATTCAGTAAATAAGCATAATGGATCAAAAACAATTATACCTTCCATGGCCAAAGGGTGGTGATTGAAGTTTCAGCCATTGAGAAGAACGCGGACAACCCTAAAAGAGCAGTCAAAATTAGACCTTGCTCTTTAAACACTCTCAAAACCTGTGAAAGCTTGGGCCACGCGTTTTTTAACAACAGTATACTCTGCCCTATCACCCCATAACCTGCATTCCCTGTTTTCTCCACAGCAAAAACTCTGTGGCACCCAATTACTAATACCACACCCACAACTGCACCAAAAACGACTCCCCTTTTTATCAAAATCTTAACTTTCTCTAAATTTGAATTCAGAACTTCATTTTCTTCGCGACCCAGTTCATGAGTGACTTTGTTTAGTGGTTTTACGTTGGTTTTAGAATTAAAGATGTTTCTTGGCAATCTCGAAATCAAAATTCTGGGGTAGTAATTAGTTTCTGGTAAAAGCCTGGTTGAACTTCGGTTTTGAGGGATGAAAAACGAAGAATTTGAGCCTGGAATGAACATAGGTCGTTTAAAAATCGACGACTCAAGTGCTAAATCCATCAAAAATCAAAAATATAATTTTAGTTACAAAATGATAAAGCCACTCCTAGAAAATCAAGAGAAAAAAAAATGAAGATGAATAAAATTTAAGCGAGAAGAAAGAGCTACGAAGCAAATTTAGGAATATACATGAACAGTGGGTTCGGGATTGGGTTGATAGTTAAGAGTTGGCAGGCGAAAGTGCAGAAGATTGGGAAAATTACTTTTATTTTTACCCCTATTTAAGATTTATCACTAACCTAATTCGTTCCTACCACATAGTTAACATTTATGACTAACCTAATTTATTTTTAACAAAATAATTATTTTAAACGATTTTACCCAAATTCAAAAGCACAATTTTATTTCTACTCTTAGAATAATTAAAAAATAAAAACAAACGTTTACTCATTTTCTTCATATTTCGTCACTGATATATTATTGATAAAATTATAAATTTTATCTTCGACGGTATAAAAAATACAATAATAACCAAAAAAGAATTAGTTTTATATTGAACAAAATTTTATTTTATTTATATTTTTATAAATAATAAAAAATATTTTTATAATTAAAATACTAAATATGATAAAATTAAATTTTTAATGTAGTAGTTCATTTTTTCTTTATTGTTAAAATGTTGATACAATGATAGAAAAATAGCTGTATAAATAGACTAAAATATAACAAATAGAATCATTTTGATGTTTTAAGTGAGAAAATATAGAAGACAGAAGAAGAAGACGCGGCATAAATTTCCCTAAGTCCCAGAGACCCAAGGTTTTTATGCCTACCCAGGGGTTTTTTTACTTGAGCTCAAGGTCCCTGAGACTCAGGGCATAAACTCACCTCGGTCCCCGAGGACCCAGTACGTAAACTCACCTCGGTCTTCAGGAACTCAGGGGTTTTTTTACTTGGGCCTTGAGTCCCTGGGAACCCAGGCATAAACTTTTCAGGGTCCTGAGGACCCAAGAATTTTTTTTCCTAGACAATTAACTTAAATTAATAGAATATCATTTAAATTAAATATAAATTATAAAAATTTAAGTTTTAAAAATTTAATTTTTTTTCAAATTTCACACTTAAAAGTTGGAATATGAATTTTTTACTGTTGTGTTAGATGTTCAAAGAGAAAAATTTGACTAAGAAAGTCACGAAAATGAAGTCTATATCTATTTATAGCATAAATTTAGAGTTTAAGGACAAAATCGTTTAAAATAGTTACTTTGTTAAGAATAAATTAGAATTGATAAAAAATATTAGGAAGGGTAAAAATAAAAACTATTTTCATAAATTATTCTAAAGGAATTTTGGCATTTTGCTAGCAGTGAAAGGGGGAGAAAATATTTAATTAAAAATCAAGATAAGTAAAACTGACGTCTCCGCATCTTCAACATTGAAACTCAACTCGAAGAAGGGCTTCGAATCCTGTGTTTTGCTGGTGGTTAAGGGAGAGATTTGCCATGGCAATTGCCAATTGGCAAGTGGGACTCTACGCCGAAATGACCGCCATTGTGCCTTCTAACCTCCTTAATGCCAACTCTATCCCCATTCTGTTTTTCATTTATATTTTAAAATTTTTGCCAGCTGATAAAACAAAGTAAACATGATAATCAGACTCAACTCCATATTTGGAGAATTAACTTCATATACTGAGTTTCATGCCTTTTACATTTGATAACCTGTTGTACTGACAGATTATCAAAATTGGTTTTTATTAATCCCATGATTCATTTAACCTTGGTAAGCCTTTTAAGCTCATAAACAAACAGCCAGGAACTCTTGAGACTTCTTCATTTTTCGAGTCACCTCCCTAGAAACTGAAACTCTTCCAAGCACTTGGTCAGCCAAAACTAGTTAACATTAGTACTATGGGATTCAACCCAATTAGACTCACCAACTCAAAAATATATTGGATCATTTTTTACATTGTTTTTAATGTTTTTTTTACGTTTAAAATATTATAAATTTAATATTAAAGTAATTTATAATATATATTTATATTAAAAACATAAACATATCATTTACACATAGTTGTCTACTGCCCAGAAATAAGATAAAAGATGGTTCCTCGGCAAGGCTTAGTTTCATTGGTTCTTTGCTTGATTTTGACTTTCCCATGAACACACAGCTGTCGACATTGTCATTTTCTCTTAGCATTTTTCATAGTAACAGTGATCTTATCCAATGTAATCAACTCTACAAGTCGTTGTTTTGTAGCATATAAGGAGGTAATGAGATATTAGGCCTTTGCTAGATTGAGTTGTTATTGGCACGGACTATGCACACTGGTTGAAAGAGAACCTCTTTTTTAGCATGTCATTTAACACTTAGACCAAAAGCAAATAGATCAAACTTTATTGTAAGAGAAATCGCACTTGCTAATATTCTGCCCAGGTCTATCAATCAAGAGATATCCTTCGACAACAAAAGAAGAAAAGTATATCAAAAGTTAGAGATCCATGATCGATACAGAGATGGTGATTGAGAGATAAACAACAACAGAACTTTTTATAAATGATTATCCCACTAACACCACCACAAAGCATTAAACATTGATTATCTTCACTTGATTGAAGCCTCAAAAGGTACCATTGCATTGCTATTTAGTTTTTAAATTTGTTGATATAGCATCTGCACTGTGTTAAAAGAGGCTGAGCACTAAGATCATAACAATTGAAATATTGTGCGCAATTTCTTTAATAGATGTTTAATGCTGTTAAATCCGCAGTCTCTTTCGTTTCCTAATTATTCTTGTATAATTTGGAATGCAGTCTGTGCCGAAATGATACTGGTGCTTAAGAAAGGAATGAGGTATAAGGTTTAGAGCTTGACGGATTGAAAAGAACTAAGCACAGATGGGCAAATCTTACTTATGAAGTCTACAAAACCAAAAATAACAAGCTGTAGATTGCAATATATCTTGCAACCCCAGATACATACTAATAATTCCGTTGTCATTCAAAAAAGAGCATTATTTCATCAATATGAAAAACGGGAAGACTGATTTCTTCTTCCTCTACTTCCTCTGTTCAACCGTCTCATGCTCTTGGATTGCATCCTTTGAACCATCCTAACAAACCATTGCTGTCTTCCTGTTGCCAATGCGGTTTATCCCATAGGAAAACCAACCAGCAATCCTGACATATAACCCATGATAGCAAGCTTCCAATCAAACCAGCTTGAAGTATCATCATCATTGAAACATTTTTCTGACAATGGGAATCCGCACAACCCCCAGTTCCCAAAATAGGAATTGTTTTCAAATGTATTAAATTGGGTTCCTCGAGGTATAGGTCCCTCGAGCTGGTTGTACGAAAGGTTTAACACTGAAAGAGATGTCAAACTTGTCAGTTTTGTACGAATCTGTCCAATAAGCCTGTTTGAAGAGAAATCTAATGACTCGAGCTGTCAAATTTCCAAATGCTAATGGAATACCACCCGTAAGGCTGTTGTGACAAAGGTTGAGACCTTTGAGTGAACCAAGTTTTCCAAGCACTTCCGGGATTGTTCCTTGAAATTGGTTGTTGGATAAATCAATAGTTAAAATGGGTAGAATTCTCTCCGTGTAAACGTCAAATCCTTTGACAGTTAAAATCGTTGAATAATGTTCCCCAAGATAATATCCCTTTATATATTTCGATTTAACACCATCATGATCCTCATACATCATAGCTTCGAATTTTTGAAAGTATCTTGTTGGCAAAGCACCAGCGAATTCATTGTGAGAGAGATCAAGCATTCGCAACATAGGGAACGGAAACATTGTGCTCGAATTGTCAAGGGAACCATGAAATCTGTTAGATCTCAAGGAAAGCACTTGCAGTTTTGGAAGAACTGCTATCCAATGGAGAAATGTACCATTAATCTTCTTGTTACCAACATCTAAAAAATCCAAGTGAAGACAATTAACCAAACATGGTGATAGTGGTCCCTCCAAATTATTGCCCTTAAGATTAAGAATTGTTAAACTGCTACCATTTGCAAACGTTTGAGAGATGTGGCCGCTTAAGTTGTTCCTTAAAAGATCCAAGACCTTGAGAGTTGTAGAGTTTCGAAGAAATTGAGGAATCGGTCCACTCATGTTGTTGTTGGACAAGTCAATAGATTCAATAAAACTCAAATTGCAAGACGATGATGGAATCTCTCCGGTTAATTTGTTTTTTGAAAGTAAAATGAATAACATGGGAGTTGGTAGAACCATTAGTGATCCTTGAAACAAGTTGAAGCGAAGGTCAAGAGTTTGAAGATTGTACCAAGGAAGGTGATCTAATCCTCCAGTCAGAAAGTTATGAAACAGATTTAGACAAGTCAAAGAATCCTTTCCCACTTCCGACAACCAATTAGGAATCCTTCCATTGATTTTGTTGCCAGAAAGCTCCAGAATCTGTAGTTTGGTTTGAGTTCTTAAGAATGATGGGAACTCACTGAGGTTGCAAGTGGATAAAGATAACCAGGTAAGTTGGGGACATGATGAGTTGAATTTGTTTTTGGTGCTACATGACGGTCTGTTGTGGGCAAGGTCATGTAAGGTAAGGTTTCTTAGCTTTGCAAACATGTCGAGCTCTAAAATGCCACTTAAATTGTTAGCGGAAAGTGAGAGGTCTTTCAGATTCATTGGAATTGAGCCTGTAAGTTGATTATCATTGAATGCTATCACCCTCAGCAATGGTGAAGTAAATAACGTAGATGGAATAGAACCACAGAGAAAGTTATTGTTTAAAACAATTGTAGTTAATTTTT
The DNA here is from genome assembly GCA_019650275.1 of Xylocarpus granatum. NCBI lineage: Eukaryota > Viridiplantae > Streptophyta > Magnoliopsida > Sapindales > Meliaceae > Xylocarpus > Xylocarpus granatum. The sequence goes on along the minus strand of BNST01000518.1, from coordinate 72,243 downwards.
GAAGCCTGGTTACAGAAGCTGGAATTGGACCAGTTAGATATTTAAATGAGAGTGATAAGAAGGAAAGTTGAGTAAGGTTAACAAAAATGTCCGGAATTTCACCAGTGAAATTATTGGAGTAAAAACCTACATCACGAAGCTGCTCAAGATTTGAGAGGAAAGATGGGATGGGACCTTCAAGACTGTTAAATGAGAGATCCAAACGAGTCAGTTGCGTGCGGTTACCAAGTGAGGTAGGAACTGAACCAAAGAAATTGCAGTTAGAAAGATCCAAATACCCGATAGGACTGGACAAGTTGATTTTTGACAAAATACCTGATAACTCGTTCTCTTGTAATATCAAAATACCTGATAACTTATTCTCTTATAATATCACTGTCTGTAGCTTTGGCATGCGGAGGATGCTCTCTGGGAAGTTCCCTTCCCTTGCAATAGACAATATCTGAGACTCAATGATGCCAAAGAAATTAGATTCGTCAAGGAATCAAGTTCTACGGAAGACATGTCTACAGTATCTAGAACAAGTTCCTTCAATTTTTCAAATTTTGAACTAACTTTCCAAACGGGTGTTTGAAGTTTCAGGTCAAGATTGTAAGAGAGGTCAAGAGAAACCAACGTAGACAGGAGGGAAATTTCTCGTGGAATTTGACCATGGAAGTAGAGAGGAGGGAAATGTCCAAATCTTCGTGCTTCATTCTACTGGGAAGTTTCCAATCAAAATGGTACAACAAAACTGCGAGTGGGAGCTCCATATTAGCCAGACCAAAAGACATACCAGGACACATCCGTCTACCAGCACCATGTGAGATGTACTCAAAATTATTCCCCTTATAGTCAATGGAAAGACCAAGGGAACTCTCTGGAATAAAGCTCCACGGGTCACTCCAATATACGGGATCTCTTCCGATTGCCCATGCATTCACAATGACTCACGCTTTTACAGGCATGTCGAATCCACTAATCTTGACTTTCTGTCTACATTTCCTTGGAAGTAACATAGGAAATGGAGGATGCAATCTTAGAGTCTCTTTTATGACTAGGTTTAAGAATTTCGTTTCAGTTTCAGCAATACTCGTTTCATCAACCTTTCCTTTTTTATTAAAGACTTCTCGCACCCCTGCTTGTGTCTTCTTCATCACTCTCGAATTTTTCATCATTTCGTACGTTGCCCAATCTACAGTCGTGGCAGGTGACTCACTGCCACCGCTAAATATGTCCGGAAATGGGATTTGTGTATCCCAGTGAAAACTATTATAAAATGTTCACACAAGATTGAGGTGATGTTTATGCCCCCAAACTAAAATGGTTTAACTCATGTAGATACAACTGAAGTTTAGAAAAATAACAAGAAAACAAGCTGCTAAGGATGTTAAGTTGATGATATAGCAGCCAGCTGGACATTTTAGTTAAAGTTAATTACATACAAAGTCTAGGAAAAACAGATTATAGAAAAATAATAGAGACATTGAATTATGTGTTTTGTTGTGCAATAAGAAAGTCTTGTGTTGGAATCTCTTCTTGTAGAGACCCCTTAATAGGTGGTTTTGGCCCAAAAAAGCAAGAAGCCATCGGGGTATTATGAAATTAAAATGTCTATGCAAGTAATTTTAATGGCAATTAGCAATTTTGAGAGTTAAAATTAAAAAGAAAATCCCTAAATATTATCAAACTAATAAATTAACACATGATTTGCATTTTTATTTGCAAAAAGCGATGTTAATGAATATTTCGAACAATTAGAAAAATGTCTTTTTGATTATTTAAAATAATATATCATAATCTAATTCATATGTTTTTATTTTGTAACAAGAAAATCACTCTATATAAAAAATAATAAAAAAAAACACAAAGACTCTTTTATATATATGTGTATGTATTTGAATATATATATATTTTAAAAAATATATATTTTTAAATATACCAACAAAAATTTTTATAACAAATTCTCTCTCGAAATTTAAATATTTAACAAAGTCCATTGAATCACTAATGGACTTGGAATGTGTCACTAATGTCAACATAAGACATTACAGCAACCATTTCAACAATCCTTTTCATGCACTGAATCTCAAATCGTTATCTATTCTTATTAGCTAAAACTAAATTCAAAATAAATCCAAAGATCCGTTGACGTTAAGAATAGACCCTACAACTCAAAAAGAGCAAGAAACTGTTGAGTATTGATTAGCAGATTGCGAAAATGAGGACTAAAACTTGGTTTCTAAGAAGAAAATTGGTGTAATATATTAAAGACGACATTCAATTGCTAGGACTAAGATCCGTTTGAGAACATTCGGACCGGTTATATGTTTTATATGAAACTTCGAAGAAATATATATATATATATATATAGATATATATATATATATATATATATATATAATTTGCCCCTCAAATTTAATGGCCCTAAAACATGCAGAGACCAATGTGCAAAAACCTTGCAAATTTCCTTATTTATAATTTCATTAGAACTCAGTTATTCCGATATTAATATCCCAATTTTCATTTGTATAACTCGTTAACAAAACAATATATTTTTTGGGCTTTTTAATCATAAATATAAGAACTTGCAAGATTTATTATGGGGTTCACTGTATATTTTTTTTTAATTATTGATGCCTAATGCTCTATCCCATATGCAGGACGGATCTAAATTTAACAGAGAGAAAACAGATCCATGATATGAAACTCAGCTACTGCTATTTTCATTTTCCTCGACAACTGTGAGAAATAATTCTTGTTCTCTGGATTTGTTGCTAAAGGGTGCCAAGAAGTGATACCAGCCATTAAATAAGTGATCTTTGCTTGTAAAGTTGAGTGCCGATTCTTCTTCCCTTGAAGAAATCCTATTAATGAGATTCGATAATTTTCATTCTCTTTTTTCAGAAACATAAAAGATTGCACGCGGTTCAAGCTTAACAGCCCCCACACTCGAATTGCTTTGATGTTGTCCCCAGTAATCACCATGCGGTGAAAATATCATTGATTAATCGCAAGACATGCATGATTTGCCTCCATGCAAAGATGAAATCGTTGGATTTCATCGCCAACGGTTTGTGTAAATTTGACATGCTTAAAATTATTCATTTCATTAATTTCTACACAAATACAATCAAGTCTTCTACAAACACGGAGATTCATTTACTTATTCATACACGTACGGCGAGCACACATTAAAGGAAACTAATAAAAATTACCCAAACGCGTTAAATTCTAGAATACATGCCTTGTGGTCTTATTCAGAATTGGAGAAACTGAGACTATGAATGGGGATGGGAATCAAGAGCAGATCTTGTTTCTTTCTTGCAGTGATACCAAAGGACTCGGTCATATCTAAAGCTCCATGATTCATTCCATTTGGGAGCTTCCAATCAAAATGGTACAATAATTGCGCCAGTAGCAGCTCAGTAGTGGGCAGCGCAAATGTTATGCCTGGACATATTCTCCTTCCAGCACCAAATGGGATGTATTCAAAATTTGCCCCTCGATAATCAACAGGACTATGGAGGAATCTCTCGGGATAAAATGTCTCCGCTTCATTCCAATGCCTAGGATCTGTTCCAATTGCCCATGCATTTACTATGACTCTAGTTTTCTCAGGTATGATGTATCCGTTAATCTCACAGCTCTCACTACTTTCTCTCGGAAGTAAAAGAGGCAGAGGAGGGTGGAGCCTCAGGGTTTCCTTGACTACTGCTTCCAAGAACTTTAACTCATGAATGCTGCTTTCATCAACATTTCCCTTATTTCCAAATACTCTTCTTACCTCAGATTGTGCCTCTTTCATTACTCTGGGGTTTTTCAGCATTTCTGCAATTGCCCACCCTGCAGTTGTTGATGATGTCTCACTCCCACCAGAGAAAATATCCTGAAAACAGTTAATGGCAATTACATTTGATCCGGCCATTTACATGTCACACATTCCTTAATTTAAAAAAAGAAAAAGTGACTTAAATGTAATTCACATACGAACCAAGATTACTGCTTTGATGTGGTCATCAGTTAAGGGGAATTCTAGGTCACCATACTGCTGAAGTTTCAAAAAGACATCAACTAGGTCTTCTTCCGCATCTGCTTGTCCATTTTTGGTTGTCAACTTTCCCTCTCGATGTTCATTAACGATTTTTCCCAGCATTCTATCGCACTTTTCATGCAGCTTCGCAGCTTTCTGCTTCATTCCACTAATTTCCTGAAGCAACTCGACAGAAGGGTACAAGTCAGCAATAGAGAAACCTGAAAGTATCTTTACCAGTTCTAGCATAATTGACAAGAACTCGTCTTGATTTTCGAATTTCCTGCCTATGGCTGCCCTTCCCGTTATCCCATATGTCAATGCGAAAATTTTATCGCTGAGATTGATCACTGATCCCTTGTTAGAAAGTATTTCTTTGACGAGATTTAACACCTCTTCTTCCCTAATTGATTGAAATGACTGGACTCGTTTGGCATTTAATAGCTCCACGGTGCAGATTTTCCGCAGCTGTCTCCAATAATTCCCGTAGGGTGAAAAGGCAATATCTTTGTAATCGTAAGTAATGTACTTGGCAGCAAATAGTAAGGGCCTTCGAGCAAAAATGACATCATGTGTTTTAAGAACCTCTTTGCCAATCTCCGGAGAAGAGACTATAACGGTTGAAATCTCACCAAGCTTTAGGTGCATCAAGGGTCCGTGTTTCTTGGCCAAATCTCTTAGGGCGCGATGGGGTAGAGAACCAACAAGCTGGTGCGTATTTCCAATGAGAGGTAGTTTCCAAGGCCCCGGAGGCAGATTATTGATTGATTTCATGGCTTTGGATCTTTGCACTATTTTGACGAGCATGTACAAGAAAAGGAGGAGGGTGAATAAAACGGTGAAAGATGGAAAGTGAAGCTCCATGATTACGAGGAAGAAAAGCACTTAAAAATTCCCCGTGCCACACTCAGATGAAGAAAGTGGTTTGAATTTCTCAGCAAGATCGACTTTTACAAAGGCTTCAGAGTAATAGAAAAAAAAATCTAAATCCGTACAGAAGCCGGCTGTAACCAGAATCACAAACATGTAGGTCCAATCGTTGTGTGCTAGCTGGATTGATGAAGAAATATCTGTGTTTCGTTTCAGGCTGAGTACAAATTTTTATTGCATTCATTGTGAATTCGTGATGCTGGTTCGTCTTCAGGATCATGACAGTATTGTCGAAAAGGATGAAACGTGATGGGTCAAGATCCAAATGTATTGAAATTCGTTCATTGTTTGCCTATTTATTCATTTTATAATAAGCTTCAAATGGTGTGTAATGCTCTTGTTTTCCTATATTCTCATGCTTCTGACGATTGCTATAAGAACGGACTTTATTCCCAATAACTGAAACAAGGCTTCCCATGTGCCTATAGATTAATTAAGAGCAAAACTTGGAAGCAAATGTATGGAGATGAGAAACAGAGAGCGAGTAGAACAAATAACTGTGATTTGAGCACAAACTACACACAATGTTTTCATATTTTTTTGGGGAGGTATTCTGCTTCCATTAGGCTGGTTGATTGACAGTCAAGAGCGTGCATTAAAGTATTTTTCTGAAGTTCACTTGCATATCCATCTGCAGATACAGCTAAGCTTGTCCCAACTCCCACCTACTGCATTATTAGAGTTGGATATTTTGCATTACTGACGATTTGACCTTATCCCGCCCATAATCTTTGAAGAGTCGACCTTTTTTACTCAAAATATTCAGTGCACCAGCAGTCCAGATGATTAGTTTTTAGTTATTACCATGGCAACAAAACTGTTATCATAGTTCAAGTTTATGCCTGAAATGTCACATTATTTGAAAGTGAATATAACATTATAAGTATTTTATCACTAATTAGCTTGAGACTTTTTAACTTTATAATTTAAAATTTTGAATGTTAGAAACAAAACAATAAAGGATCAGGACTAAGAAACCAAAACAGATAATACCTCAAATAAAAAAATAATAATAAATCCACGTCAATTGAGAGTGAACCTGAAATGATGTGCCTGTAAATGCTATGTCACCAACGAGAAAACACACGTCCATTGCCGAAATCTAACCCATATTGGCATTGCATCAAAAAGCAACTTGATTTGAGCACACAGCTTATGCGACAGCTAGAAATTGCTTTCGAGTAAACCAATTAATTAAAACAAAAATAAGACAAACTCTTTACTTGCAGTATAATTATGAAATTAAAGGAGGATGATAAGGAATGGGAACTAATTGCAGATTATCCTTTCTTCTAACCGTCAAACCAAAGGTCTCCGTCATGTCCAAATCCTCGACTTTCGTTCCTCCGGGAAGTTTCCAGTCAAAATGATACAGTAACATTGCAACTGAAAGCTCCACAATGGCTAGACCAAATGACATGCCTGGACATATCCTCCTACCAGCACCAAATGGAATGTATTCAAAATTGGTGCCTTTGTAGTCTATAGAACTATCAAGAAACCTCTCCGGGATAAAGCTCTCAGATTCATTCCAATATTCTGGATCTCTTCCCATCATCCATACATTAACAATGACTTTGGCTTTGAAAGGTATCTTGAATCCATTAATCTCGCGTTGCTGACCGCGTTCTCTTGGAGTCAAGAAAGCGGGAGGATGTAATCTTAGCGTTTCTTTTATAACTAGCTTCAAGAATTTCATTTTATTAATTCCTGTTTCATGGGCCATCCCTTCTTTATTAAAGACTTCCCTCACCTCGGCTTGTGCCTTTTCCATCACTCTTGGATTTTTCATCATTTCGCACATTGCCCAATCTACAGTCGTGGCCGATGTCTCACTGCCAGCACCAAAAATGCCCTGAGAGAGGATTTATGTGCAAGGAGATATCAGTTTCTCTTCATCTTCTGGACCGGAGATTATTTCATGCATGGAGTACTTCGAAGAAGATATTAGAAAACATTGAACAATATGTAATTACTTACGGTGATTACTGCTTTGATGTTGTCAACAGTTAAAGGAAATTCAAGATCACCATGATCCTGAATTTTCAAGAGAATATCAACCAGATCTTCATCTTCCTCACTCTTGCCCATCTTCAATATTTCCCGGCACTTCTTATGATCATTGATAATGCTTTCAACGACTCTGTCAGCTTCTTGATGCAACCTCTGCACGTGAGACCTGATTCCAGTGATCGATGGAAGCAACGCAATGGAAGGAAACATATCTGAAAAATTACAACCTGCTGTCACCTTCGTAGCTTCTTCCGTGGCAGAAACAAATAATTCTTGTTCTCTGGATTTGATGCCAAAAGCTGCCCTTGAAGTGATACCATACATTAATGCATAAACTTTATCAGTTAAGTTAATAACTGATCCTCCTTTGGAAGAAATCCAATTGACGAGATTAGACACCTCTTCTTGTCTTATTGTTTGAAAAGACTGGACTCTTTTCATGCTTAAAATATCCGAAACACAGATTTTTCGTAGTTGTCTCCAACAATCACCGTGTGGTGAAAATATTATACCACTATGATCGTAAGACATTATTTTTGTTGCTAGATTTTGTGGCCTTGATGCAAAGATGACATCATGGGTTTTCATCACTTCTTTGGCAAACTCCGGTGAAGATACAACAATTGTGGGAATTTCCCCCACTCGTAGATTCATAAGAGGTCCATATTTCATCGCCAAGTCTCCGAGTTTTCGATGAGGGGAAGAGCCAATAAGCTGGTGCAAATTTCCAATAAGAGGTAATTTCCATGGCCCCGGGGGTTGATTTGAGACTCCGTCACTCGTTCTTGATGATCTCTTCCACGTCTTCAGGACCATGAAGACAAAGAAAAGAGAGGTTAAAAAGATCGGGAAGGAGAGGAATACATGCTCCATAATGAGAAATGTAGAGATTGTGATGATTTGAGTTGGTTTTTGTTTCCTTTATATAAAGTGATAGAATATGCCTTGCAAGTTTAGTTGAAACAAAGTTTGTTGGGGAGACTATCCATAATTAATCTTTGACATGACTAAATTAAGTGCCGTCCGCTGCACCCATTAGCAGGATACCCATTCAGATTCTTATAGCCCACATATTTGACTTTTTGCATGAAATTGATGCACCGTGGCATGCAAATATAATTAAGGGGACAGTGTTTGCTCATTTGTTCAATGCATAATAATCTTGCATTCAGGGCATTTACTAAAACTCAGATTAGGTTTTTCGAAGTCCATTTGCACGATCAACTTGTCCTTTGTCATGCAGGATTCGGCTAGCTATTAAAATAATCAACATCTCGTGAAGAATCAGGTTTACTGACACTTAAATGATTATTTTCTTTATGTCATCTTCGCGATCACAATAAATTAGGTCTTCTGCAAAATATATTAACGAGGGTGAGGATACTTCGATATCATTATTATTGAAAAAAGGAAGCGGGGTGCAGGGCATGACTAACAACAAAGGCTTGTTGTTACTAACAAATGCTATAACAACAATGAGCATACTTCATCAATACGGACATAGTTAGGCAGCTTTGTTTTCATGTAATTAAATAAAACTGCCAGAGCATCCTTTTTTCTCTGTTGGTGGTTCTACAGAGGGCGAAGGAAGAAGGATGATGAGGAATGGCAATCATGTCAGATCATCTTTTTTCCGACTGCAAGACCAAATGCCTCAGTCATGTCTCATTCCATCAACCTTCATGACATGGTAAATCTTCATGTTTCATTCCATTGGATGGTTTCCGATCAAAATGTTACAGCAACATGGCGATTGAAGCTCAACGATGGCCAGACCAAACGATATTCCAAGACATATCCTCCTACCAGCACCAAATGGGATGCACTCCAAACTGGTCCCCTAATAGTCAAGGCAACAATCAAGGAATCTCTCCGGAGTAAGGATTATAGAATTATTGGCTTGTATTTTATTGACTCCCTATACATTTTTAGATTATGGTTTAGTTAGAAAGCATCTAAACCGTTGAATTTATCTCGGATAATTTTAGTACATAAAACAGTACATGCAAGCAACATGTAACACTACATAACACAGAGGACGGTTTCTACAGAGACGGGTTTCTTTGCTTGCTTTATTCTATTCTGTTAACAACAGGAAGCTGAATTTAACACAGACATTGGCTCATGCAACAGATGAAGGATGATAAAGAAGCGGAATCATGCACAGATTGTTTTTTCTTCTTACTGTCACTCCAAAGGCCTCGGTCATGTCCAAATCTTCATGATTCATTCCATCTGGGAGTTTCCAGTCAAAATGGTACAATAACATAGCGAGTATAAGCTCAACTGTGGCCAGACCAAACGACATTCCAGGGCATATCCTCCTCCCAGAACCAAAGGGAATGTATTCGAAATTATTCCCTTTGTAGTCAATAGAATGATCCAGGAACCTCTCTGGAATAAAGCTCTCAGGATCAGTCCAATATTTGGGATCTCTTCCAATCGCCCACGCATTGATAATGACTCTAGCTTTCCAAGGAATATCAAATCCATTAATCTCACATCTCTCTCCACATTCTCTGGGAATTAACAGAGGACCAGGAGGATGTAATCTCAGAGTCTCCTTAACAACTAGCTTTAAGAATTTCATTTCATAAATGCTCGTTTCATCGACCTTCCCTTCTCTTTTGAAGACTTCCCTCACCTCGGCTTGTGCCTTTTTCATCACTCTTGGATTTTTCATCATTTCGCACATCGCCCAATCTACAGTCGTAGCAGATGTCTCACCGCCAGCAGCAAAAACGTCCTGAAGATTTTATGTACAAGTTAAAACCGTTACCATACGATCCCATTTCACAGAAATCGCATGCTCTCACGCCCCAACACATAACTTGCTATTGACAGAAAAAATAAGGCAAGATAATGAAAAACAAACAAGAAATTGAGCATTTTAAATACTGTTCTTCTCTGAAGTTCTCTTTACCTGTTGGACAGGAAATTATTTTTATGAATTGATGAACTTGAAGGAGATGTTCAAAAACATAATAGAGGATCAAATTACTTACAGTAATTACTGCTTTGATGTCATCTCTACTGAAGGGAAATTCCAGATCGCCATTCTCTTGAACTCTCAAGAGAACATCAACCAGATCTTCATCTTCTTCCTTAACGCCAATCTTCAATATTGCCTTGCTCTTGTGATTATTGATAATGTTTTCAACTATTCTGTCAGCTTCTTGATGCAGCCTCTCAACGTGAGACCTGAAACCAGTTATTGTTTCAAGCCACCCAAGGGAAGGAAACAGATCTGAAATATTAAAACCTGATAACGCTTTTACAGCTTCCTCTATGACTGAGACAAAAGCCTCTTGATCTCCAGATTTGTTCCCAAAGGCTGCCCTTGAAGTGATACCATAAACTAGGGAATAAACTTTCTCAGTCAAGTTAATTGCTGATCCTCCACTTGACGAAATCCAATTAATGAGATTAGACACCTCTTCTTCTCTCACTGACCTGAAGGATTGGACTCGTTTCACGTTTAACAGCTCTGTTGCGCAGATTTTTCGTAGATGTCTGCAACAATCACCGTACGGTGAAAATATTATATCACGAAAATCATAAGTCAAGATTTTTGTCGTTAGATTCTGTGGCCTTGACGCAAAGATAACATCATGGGTTTTCATCACTTCTTTGGCGAACTCCGACGAAGATACAACAATGGTGTAAACTTCTCCAAGTTTTAAATGCATAAGAGGTCCATATTTCTTGGCCAAATCTCTTAACGCATGATGAGGTAGAGAGCCAACAAGCTGGTGCAAATTTCCCACGAGAGGTAATTTCCATGGCCCTGGAGGTGGAATTGAAGTTGTGTTATTGATTTTGGATCTCTTATCTAATAATTTCACCAGCGTGAAGGCAAAGAGAAGAAAGGCAAGAAGGATTGGTGGGAAAGCCGAGAATCCAAGCTCCATGTCGAACGAAACAAAATTGCCTGCTCTCAATGTTGTTGCCAGTTTCAATTATGATATATATCTGCATTTAGATTTTTTTTCGTTTTTGACGGCTAAATGTCACGTCCAAGAACATCTAATCAATAAAATATCTTTAACAAAATTACAGCATAATCTTTTAAATGAAGTATTTATATATATATATTTTTTTAAATTTTAATAAAATTATAAATAAATATAAATTTTTATAAAATTAATAAAAATTACTTCTCAATAATAAATAAATTATATTGAATTATTAATTAATTAAAATAATAAAATAGTATTTTTTCATATAAATTTTGTATATTAATATTATTTTTATATTTATACAGTCATATGTCGCCAACCGGGCAGTCATTTATGACTAAACACTCTACAGCTGTAGTATTTGTCGTCTTGTCTCTGTCGTTTTCACTATCGTCCTCCGCCGGTGGCGGTTCATTTCACCCAAAAATTTGGGCACCTCATTGGTTTCTATTATTTTCAGACAACAACGCCGATTTTATTTAAATTACCGACTTGCAAGAAAGAAAGAAAGAAAAAGTGTCAGGAATGCGACTTGTTAATTAGTTTAAGAGTTTCTTATATAGATGATGCACTCGATTCATTCTATTTTTCGATTTTTAATTTTTTTATAATAATAAATTATTTAATATTAATTATACTTATAATCAGCAAAGAGAAATGACACAGCGACTACAGGCGTTTTACTTTTTCATCAATCATGATGCAGAAATTCCATCCCATGCAGCACAGACCGATGGATAATTATTCGGAGACACAAATTTCCATCCTAGTGTATAGTAAGGACGGGAAGACACTGCTAATTACTCATAAGACATTGCATTCTCCCTGGTCCAGAACTGGCTTACTCAACCCGGGCAGGAGGAGGATGATAAGGAATAGGAATCAAGCACAAGTCTTGCTTTCTTCTTACTGTCACGCCAAAGCCCTCGGTCATGTCCAGCTCTTCAGGCTTCATGTCATTCGGTAGTTTCCAGTCAAAATGGTACAATAACATTGCAAGAGGAAGTTCTATATTAGCACTTGCGTATGTCATTCCGGGACACATCCTTCTGCCTGAACCAAATGGGATATATTCAAAATTGGTACCCTTAAAGTCTACGGAAGAATCAAGGAACCTCTCCGGAATATAGCTATCTGGTTCAGCCCAATATTTGGGATCCGTTGTCATCGCCCACACATTAACAAGTACATTTGCTTTTGCGGGTATGTCATATCCATTGATATTAGTGGTCTCTGAACATTCTCTTGGAAATAACATAGGAGCTGAAGGACGCAATCTCAGAGTCTCTTTTATAATTAACTTCAAGTATGGCATTTCTTCAAGGCCAGCTTCATCCACCTTCCCCCTTCTATTAAAGACTTCTCTTATCTCAGCTTGTGCCTTTTTCATCACTTTTGGATTTCTCATCAATTCGGACATCGTCCAGTCTACTGTTGTGGCAGATGTCTCAGTGCCAGCACTAAAAACGTCCTGGAAAGGGATTTATCTCGCCAAGTTAAATCCTTATTATATGCAATTCCAAGCAAGAATATTATACAATTTCCGGTGAAACCAAATTGCATTTTCACCTATCATAAAGTAACTATGCAAATGTAATCTAGCTTTCAACAATGATTTAAATATGGACAGCATACAGCATCGAATTACTCAAAGAATCTATGAAAATAGTGGTAGTAGAAGGGAAGAAAAATACTTGCCATGACAACCGCTTTGACGTTTTCGCCAGTCATGGGAGATTCAAGATTACCACTCTCCTGAAGATTCAAGAGAACATCCACCAGATCTTCAACATTTTCAATTTTACCGCTTGCTCTGCGCTTTTTGTGATCGTCAATAATGTTTGTCAGTACTCTGTCAGTTTTTTGATGCATCGCCTCTATTTTAGCCTTGAGTCCAGTGATGGATTCGAGAAATGTGAGGGAAGGAAACATATCTGCAATACTAGAACCCGAAAACATTTTTGTAGCTTCCCCCACAACCGTTTGGAATAATTCTCTGTCCTTGGTTTTCTTACCAAAGGCTGCTCTCGAAGTAATTGTACACATTAACAAAAAAATCTTTTCAGTAAGGTTCACCTCTGTTCCTGCTTTTGAAGCAATCCAATTGATAAGATTTGTTACCTCTTCCTCTCTTATTGGTCGGAAAGACTGGACTCTTTTCGGGCTAAGAAGTTCCATTACGCAAAGTTTTCGAAGTTGTCTCCAATAAGGACCGTACGGTGCAAATGCTATATCGGTATAGTTGTAAGACATCACTCTTGCCGTTGGAACATGAGGCCTCGATGCAAAGATAAGATCATGTGTTGTCGTAATTTCTCTGGCATATTCCGGCGAAGATACAACAATGTGGGGAACTTCGCCGAGCTGTAGATACATCAGTGGCCCGTACTTGTCGGCCAAGTCTCTCAACGCACGATGAGGCAGCGGATTACCAGCTGCCATCTGATGCAAGTTTCCAATGATAGGTAGTCTCGGTGGCCCTGGTGGCAAATTTAGATTCCTGTATTTGGGTCTCGCCAGGATAAAGAGAAAGAGAACTAAGGCTAGAAGGATTAAGGAGAGGAATACAAGATCCATGGGAAAAGTTAAAGATGGCTTTCAGAAACTGGAGAACTCGTGGCCTGCATCGTTTCATACAATTGCCTTGTATTTAAGGAACAAGAAATTCATAGTGTCGTCTTCTTTTGAATTTTTTATTTTTTTATTATTGTTTTTAGTTGACAAATTATGATCAATTATTTATATAATGTATATTTTACACGAATAAATTTTTTAAGTGATTTTTATATTAATATTAATACGTAAAATAATTAATAATAAATTATTCATATTATATTTTAATAAAATTTATAAATTAAATTTATATTTTATAATACATATTAAAAATATTTAAATATTATATATACCAAACTAATTATATTACATTTTAATGTCTACTTAAATCGATAATAAAAAATTAAAAAGAGTTATGCTCCCCCAATATAATGTTAAAATTTATTAAAAATGTTATTGGTATGCGTTAAATTCAAATAAAGACCATTGCATTCAATACAATTGGTGGAAAAATATTTTTTTTAGTTATTATTTTTTTCGAAAAAAATCACTTCACTTATTATATTAAATTTTATTGACTAATATTTTATTTTAACAAATTTAAAAAAATTTCAAAATTTAATTCGAAACAAATCCAAAACATCAACTCACTTACAAGAAAAAATTGCACAATTAAATGGACAAATTGCAACCATTTTAATTCAGGTTCAATCGTTTTCAATTAAATTTTTAATTTGATACTTATTTGTTTTTATTTTATTTTTAATCTCAATATATCTAATAATAATTTACTACAAATTTAAAATCTTTTATTCATACATCGAACTAACAAATAAGATAATATATATATATATATATATATATAAAATAATTAATAAAGTTTAATTTTTTATAATATTATATAGAATTTTAAGAATTATATAAGTCGTATGAATTGATTAAAAAAATTGATCCAATCCGACCCCAACTTAAAATGGATTGAAAAATCTTAACTCAATTCAACTTAAAAGAATTCTAAATCCATACTAATACTAGCATATGCTAACTAATTGTTTTAATTTATATTCAAGTAATGATGTAATTTCTATCAATTAGATAATAAATTTTGTAATTTGTAAAATAATTAATTATTATCTCTTGCTATCCAATACACGAAACACATGCTATCATTAGCACATAACCTAGATTGTAAAGTTTGGACAGGGCTTCGTTTAAGCGATGCCATGGGAGTTGGTGTCCTTTTGTTGGGGTTAACAAGTGTTAGAGCTGCGATGTTATGTCGGCGCTTAAATTATGTTTATAAAATGTGACACAAAATAGAGTATCATGAAGATAATGTATTTATTGCATGGTATTGTACTACGACGAAAAGACAAGATGATGTATTTATTACATAGCAACATGCAACAACTTATGACTAGTAACTTATTGCTTTCATGTGATGATTGATTGAAATCAAACATCTCTTTTGTACTGTTCTTTGGGGCTTGACTCGATATGAAGAATAGAATTCGGAGGATGATAAGGAAGGGGAATTACTTCCAGATCATATTTTCTTCTAATTGTCAAACCAAAAGCCTCCGTCATGTCGAAATCTTCATGGTTCATTCCATTGGGTAGTTTCCAATCACAATGATACAACAACTTTGCGAGTGAAAGCTCAATGCTTGCCAGAGCAAATGATATTCCAGGGCACACTCTCCTACCGGCACCAAATGGTATGTACTCGGCATTAGTCCCCTTGTAACCAATATCACTGTCTAAGAACCTCTCTGGAATGAAGCTGTCAGGTTCAGTCCAATAATCAGGATCTCTTGCAATCGCCCATGCATTGACAATGATCTTGGTTCCCACAGGTATATCATATCCATTAACCCTACAACTGTCTCTGCATTCTCTTGGGAGCAGCAAAGGAAGAGAAGGGTGCAACCTCAGTGTTTCTTTGACGACCAATTTCAGGTATTGCGCTTCATCAAGTCCTATTTCATCTACATCTCCTTTTTTGTCAAAGATTTGCCTTACCTCTGCTTGTGCCTTTTCCATCACTCTTGGGCTTTTTAGCATTTCTGACATTGCCCATTCTATCGTTGAGAAGGATGTCTCCGTACCAGCAATAAAAACGTCCTGAAATTGGCAGTTGTGGACATTGATGAAATAAGCATATAAAATGAATTTGTGAGTTATACTAACTTGATAAAATTTTTAAAAAAATGGTTCTATTTAGTAACCATTCAATTAATAAAATAAAATAAATTTATTTATTAATAATAAATAAAAAAATTAAAAATAAATTGTATAATTTTTTTATATTTTATTTACTATTAATTAACAATTTTTTTTATTACTTAAATAATTTTTATAATATTATTTATTTTAATATTCTAAAATTGTCCCACTTTAAAAAAAATTGCATCTATTAAAATATTAAATATACAAAAAAAAATTCTATTCATATATTAAAATATGAAGTATATGAATATGCATGTATTGAAATATTAATTATACCAACCAGGATAACCGCTTTAAGATTATTGGCAGTAAAGGTGAAATCAAGCTCTCCGTGATCCTGAATTTTCAAAAGAATATCTACAAGATCATCTACTTCAGCATCTCCTGATTTTTCTGATGCCTTGTGCTCATTGATGATATCTCCAAGCATTTTATCTAATATCTGGTGCATCCTCTCCAATTCAGGAATCATCCCGCTGAACGTGGCAAACAATTTGATAGAAGGGAAGACATCAGCAAGACGGAAACCTCCTGCCAACTTCGCAAGTTCCTTAATAACATCCAAGAGTGCTTCTTGATCTTTAAATCTCTCACCGAAGGCTGACCTTGTAGTTATGCTATTTATTAGTTTAAATACCATCGTACTAAGGTTGACAGGCAATCCTGCTTCTGCACTTGAAGAAATCGATGTAATTAGATTTGATATCTCTTCTTCCCGGATTGATCGGAATGACTTGACGCGTTTTACACTCAGCAGCTCCACTGTCGCAAATTTTCGCACTTGTCTCCAATATTCTCCATATGGTGCAAATCCAATGTCGCTGAAATTATAAGTTATAATACTGGCAGCAAGGTGATAAGGTCTTTGAGCAAAAATGATGTCATGAGTTTTCATGATTTCTGTGGCAGCTTTTGGTGAAGAGATTACAATATGTGACACTTCACCAAGTTGAAGGTGCATGAATGGACCATATTTCCTGGCCAATTCTCGCAGGCGGCGATGAGGAGCGGAGCCAGCAAGCTGGTGCATGTTTCCTATTAGAGGCAATTTCCATGGTCCTGGAGGAAGATTGGGAGTTGAGTAATTCTTTTTCGAATTCTTCCATGTTCTGAGTATCGTCAATAGGAAAACAAGGAAGGTGAGAAGGATTGAGGAGCTGGGCAGTTGGAAGTCCATGATGCGGGCGGAAAAGAACATAGCAGAGGATAGAAGAGGCTTGATTTTCAAAACTTTCGATGAAGTAAAATACGAAGTTTTGAAATTGTTGTCAGTATTAATACTACGTGAACTAGAAAAGTTCTGCTTTTATTGAAGGCTGAACAATGCCAACTTGCTGCGTTATCAATGGTTCACTCGCTGCAGCCAGCGGTCACTCCTACACGAAGTTTCATAGTAAACACCGACCCACATCACTCTTTTGTCTTCTTTTTTTTTAGTTCAACAAAGGAGGCCGAATATGATTAATTTCATCCTAAACACCGACCCACATCACTCTTTTGTCCTTTTTTTGGTTCCAAAAAGGAGGCCGAATATGATTAACTTGCGATCAATGTCAAGCGACAAGAGAAGCTTTGGGAATAATGATCGACCATGTCAACGGTCCGCCCACGTGTTATTGCTATGATATGAGATTTGGACGAGGGTGGGTGTATTTAAATCAAAACAATTTAAATTAATTTTATTTTTTTTATAAAAAAAATCATCTTTTAAATTATTTATTAATTAAAAAAATCATAATTTATATAAAATAAATTAAATGATTAGTTAATTATGTAAAAATAATTTTTTTATAAATATTATTAAATTTATTTTTAGAAATAAAAAAAATCACTAATTTATATTATTTTAATTATATTAATATTTTGAGTTTAAATATGAATTAACAAAATACAAACCGCAATTACTGCCCTTAGATTTTGGTGAACCGTTTCGCGGAAAATTGGAATTCCGTAATGCAAACGGAGAAGAATATAGCAGCCCCAGAGAAGATGCCTTGCAAAAGCTTAAGACTAAATGTTTCGCTATTACAACAGTCTCTCCTCCATTAGCTATATCAATATCAACTAGAAGATCATGTTCCATAGCGCCGATAATTGACCGCCGTCTTCCGAGACGAGCAGTCTTAGTCGACGATGTTGACGGGAAGGAGTCTGTGCGAATGGTGAAGACAAAGAAAGCCACTTTAATTTTATAGTGTTCCATCATTTCAAATTATTTTAGTCGTGTTGTCTTAAAGTTCGGTTTCCGAAAATTGCTTTTTGTCATTTATTAATTAGAAGATGCCGTAAAACATTAAGCAGTTTAAGGGAATAAGACTGCCCTGAGGATCTGATTAAATAGATAAATGGACTAAATCCTCGAATCTTGTGAGTTACAACCTGTAGTAAGGCTAAATAATTGAGGCCTGTCTCTCGTTTACCGAACAGATACAAGTGACTACGCTTAACAAAGCATGCAAATAGATTTTCTTTAAAGTTTTCACAAGGGAATGGTCAGTTAACCCGTCGCAATCTTGAAAAACAAGTGACGGCTAATAAGATGCAAACAACTAACAAGAATCGGTCAATATAGACTGTACTAATTCATTATTTTTTTCTTCCCCCTCCCCCACCACGCACCACAAAGTATCAGAAAGAAGAAGGGGCACCCACATCTTGAAAATTCCAGTCTCAAATTGCATTCGATAGTTAATTCATGGATTGATACCGGAGTCACATCGGAGTGAGGTTGAGTCGGACTGCGGACTTTCTCCCTCGACATCTGTTGTATAATTGGATCCCACAAACTTGATTTTACGCTTGCCGATAAAATACGAAATCACTTCTTTCATGGTTTTGGAAGTTGAGTTGTTGCTTTTGGAATTCTTCCGTGTTATCACTGTCATCAAGGGGGGAAAATATTGAGTAGGTTTAGGTAATGGAACTCCACGATATCATTTACATTATTAGAGGTTAGGTTGAGGCCGCGGTCCATTGTTGACTACAAAAGATTTCATTGTCAGAGAAAAAAAAACTTCCCACTCGACGTCTATTTTATCTAGCCCTACGAAAGTTCATTGCCTGTTTCCTTGATATTTGCTTGGCGTCACAATCTCGGGACCATAAGATAGCCATTTAGCATAGCATGCGTTCAAACAAATTCCAAAATGTATGGGTTGGATGGTCCCATGTTGAACTAATCTCTAAGTAACTTTTTCAGATATGGTCCTCGCAGAATTCAGACTTTGTATAAAAATGTTAGTATTTAATCAAAAAAATAAACAAATAAATGACTAGTTTGAAACATTTTAGAGAAACTTTCACCGTAGGAAGAGCCTAACCCGTGACACGACATTTCAGTGGCGGTCCCAACCCAACATGACCTATTTATTAACAGTAAATGAATCGTATGAACGATGCGATGGTTAAAAAAATCAAGTGGGAATACTACATAATACGAGTGAGGAGCAACTGTTTTACATCATTGAATGTTTCCATAGTCATTTATTAGTTTATGGTTTATGTAATATCATAAAATGAATGGTTTGAATGGTAAGATTACAGTTATTATTTTATATAATCAAATTTCCATGGAAAAGTAACTAGTCAATTATCCAAAATTTTATAAAATTATCTCGACGTCGTAACAGGGGTCACTGTGAATTTCATTTTGCCAGGAATAGTCATGAAGGATTAATATTTTATCTGATTTTTAGTCGATTTCAAGGTCGTAAATTCGTCAGATACATGGGAAGAAATCTGGAGTAATTACGTTGTCAAATCTGACTGTTGAGTAACTTTTGATACCGAGTGAATGAGAAAATTGTAAAATTTGGAAGAGTCGGTAGACGGACAGAAAACAGACTCTGAAACTATCTTGATCTTGGTATGTCTACAAAATCATAACTTGATATATAGACTGTATAAAATTCTTAAATATTGGGGACAGATAGCAGGTGATAATCTTTGTAAATTTTATAGTTCGTTTGGTCTGTCGATTGCTGTCAGAAGGATTGTGTTAAGTTCTTACTGTTGCACCAGAAGTTTCGGAAGTGTCTCAATCTTTGTTCTCTATTCCATTTACAAATGAAGTCTCCAATGGAAATGACAAAACAAATTCGGAAGTGGAAATTCAACAGTAGCCTCAACAAAAGATCGACCAGGACATATCATAATTTATGCATGTCGGTGGATCCTTGAAGGGAAAGGCCGAGTTTATGCAGGCTGGTGGATCCTTGGAGCAAGGCCTTTGCCACATGCCTTCCGACAACTTTGAGTCTTCTAGTAAACATCGAATCATAATTGTTGAAGGGGTGCTTCGAGAATTCATATAAACTGTAGTCAGCACTAGGATGAGTTGTCCCCTGAGTATTCTCTTATTTCTGGGAAAACAGAACATAAAGCTCTCCCGTGGATGTGGGCTTCAGGCCGGACCACTGTTTCTTAAGTTGTCTCTTTGTTTCATTCTGGATTTGATCTTGTTCGTCTAATTGTTCTTAGTTAGTTTAGGATTAAATTTGGATTAGTATTAAGCTTTAAAACTCAACAATAATGTTACTGTTCATCATTGAGTAGGTCATGGAGACAATTAAAAAATATATGTTGGACGAATCATTGTACACTTCATGACATCGGAATCCTTTTAGTTTTGATTTGTCGAAGATCACAATCTGAATACACATCAGTGGTTGTTCATTTTCTACCAAACTGGCAAGAGTATCAAAATGCTATATTAACTATCCAATTTATATAAAAATTATAACTAGGGCCTGCAACATTATTTTATATAACAAGAGTAATTCGACAACAATCGTAGAACAGGAATCTTGGCGAAGATGTTGACAATATTATTACCACATTTTAAATTATGAAAAAAATTATTTAATTTTAGATTCTAATTTTAAAGTGTAAAGGAAAAATATTAAATAATATAAATATTTGTGTATTTTAATATATTATTTTTAAAATTTATTAAAATAATTAATATTTTGCGTAAATCACTCTAATTATTATTTTAGTTAGCATGTAATTATTTGCTAAATTAAAAATTACACTGCTGCTAATTGCATTTGATAAGCCCTTTAAAATAAGCACTTATATAAATAAAAATACAGATAAATATTTATATTTCTTAAAATATATAAACTAATAATATTGACATAAGAGTGGGGTGGGAGGGGGATGAAGGCCAAACATATCCTCATCTTCTAAATAAGTATAGGCATCAAGAGGGACATAACAACTATCATAAGTAACACAAGGAAACATGGATTATTATGGGAAAGCAAGAACACACTAGGAGGACTCTTGGTATTTTTTGGTATCTAGATCAACTAGAATACTTCGTTGGAATTGTAAAGAGTGGGAATTACATGGAGATCATTTTTTCTTGTTACTGTTGCACCAAAATCCTCAGTCATGTCTAGGTCACTGCTCTCTATTCCATTTGGGAGTTTCCAGTTGAAATGGTAGAGCAACTGCGCGAGTGGAACCTCAACATTGACTAGACCAAAAGACATGCCAGGACAAATTCTCCTTCCAGCACCGAAAGGGATATACTCAAAATCGTTCCCCTTGAAATCAATTGACTCATTAAGGAATCTTTCCGGATAGAAGTTTTCAGGTTCAGTCCAGCTGTTGGGATCCCTTCCAATTGCAAATGCATTGATAAGGACTTTGGATCCCTTAGGTATATCGTATCCGAAAATCTTACAGCTCTCTCTACCTTCTCTGGGGAGTAGCAAAGGAAGTGGAGGATGTACCCTCAAAGTTTCTTTGATGACTAATTTTAGATATTGCAACAGGTCAAGCCCAGTTTCATCAACATTTTCTTTTCCGTCAAAGACTTTCCGCACCTCTGCTTGTGCCTTTTCCATCACTCTTGGGTTCTTCAGCATTTCTGACATCGCCCATATTATGGTTGTGGACGATGTCTCACTTCCTCCAGCAAATATGTTCTGAAATAGGGTTATGACTAAATTGAGCCAAAGAATTGGATAAAAATTAATTGCATGTATGCGAACCCAGGGTTTAAATCATACTTGAGTTGGAACTAACTGATGTAGGAGTAAAATGGAAGCGTAAAGAGTTCATATGCATATTTAAAGAATAAATGTATGAAGCAGAAAACTCACCATGACAACTGCTTTGATGTTATCAGTTGTTAGGGGAAAGCCTAGATCTCCATGCTCCTGAAGATGTAAAAGAACACTCACAAGATCATCTTCTTTCCTTTCGCCAGTCTTTTTCATTTCTGCTTTATGCTCATCGATGATATCATCAAAAATATTATCTGCTTCTTTTCCTGTCTTCTCGAGTGTAGACCCCATCCCACTGAGCACCTCGAGGAATTTCAATGAAGGGAAAAAATCGGCAAGACTGAAACCCGACCCAAGCTTTGTCATTTTCTGGAAAACTAGTTTAAAATTTTCATTGTTTTTGCTTCTCCCACCAAAGGCCGCTCTTGCAGTGATGTCATTTGTCAGTGAAAATACCATCTTGGTCAAGTTGATCGGCAATCCTGCGTTCGAAGAAATTGATTTAATGAATCTCGATACCTCTTCTTCCCTGATTGCTTGGCATGATTGCACACGTTTCGTGCTAAGCAGTTCTAATGTGCAAATTTTTCTCAGTTGTCTCCAATAGTCTCCATATGGTGCAAACGCAATGTCTGTGTAGTTGTAACATAGAGTTTTTGCAGCAAGGAGACGTGGCCTGTAAGCAAAATTGAGATCGTGCTTTTTTGTAACCTCTCTGGCAGCTTCCGGTGAAGAAGCCACGATATGTGATACTTCACCGACCTTAAGTTGCATCAAGGGACCATGTTTCATGGCCAACTCTCTCAGGCAGTGATGGGGCACCGTGCCAAAAAGCTGGTGCATATTTCCGATTATAGGTAGTTTCCATGGTCCTGGGGGTAGATTTAAAGTTGAGTGATTGTTTTTCCATTTCTTCCCTATTCTGAACACCGTAAAAACACAAATCAGGAAGCTGAGAATGATCGGAAAGGATGGAAGCTGGTACTCCATCATGTTCTTACAGAGTGAGAGAGAAAAGAGTGAGATTTAATTAGGCTTGCAGTCTTTAAATCCTCGCACCATCCAACAACTAATACAAGTTCAAATCCAATGTACCTTACATAATAATAATAATAAAAATAAAATATAAAAAATTAAAAAACTAATTTAAAATTTAAATATATACAAAAAATAAAATAAAATAAATATAATTAATATAAAAATTTTAAATATATAATATCATGATATGGATTGTAAATAATTCCATTAGGGTAAATTTACGCAACTTGCGCAAGTTTTCTGACTTTGATTTTGTCCTCTTCTGAAAATGGTATCATTTTCAGAAGATTACTGAATGAATCAATTCGGATAATAAAACTTATTTAATTATAATTCTGTCATATCATTTGACATTGCTGCTCGTTGCCTTGAAAACCCACCATTGTCTGTTTAATTTTGACCAACATATCTCGTAGACATCGCCCTCTCCATTTCACTGCATTTAAATGGTGAGGTTGATAGCGGAGTCACTTCACATTTCTCTCGCCCTCCATTTCACCGAAACAATGTACATAAAATTATAATTCAGCCTGCAAACGTTGTTATAACAACAAGAGTATGTCAATAATTAATCAGCTTTCTTTCTCTCTGTAATAAACATTAAATTAATTAATTTAATAAATCTAAACCAGCATTTTAACATATATAATATAAACAATTGGCAAAATGTTAATGAGTTGTTCCAATAATAATAATAATAAGAATAATAAATTGAATTAAACTAATTTAATAATTTATTTGAAAATAAAATTTAAAATTATAAACTTTATAACAAAAATTAAAATTAATTTGATTTCATGTATGAAAATATTAAATAAACAAATACAATCATAAGGTTGAAGTTTCGATAGATTAAATTTTTTTATTTAGATAAAAATTTAGAATTTTTATGTTTAATTTATGTGAATGTTTATGTTTAATAAGAAGTTAAATTAAGATTTTAAATAAAAAATTAATTAATTTTAATATTAATAATTATATTAAATTATTTTAGAATTTTTATATTGTTGGCCGTCAGCATCTCTGTCTGCGTATGGAGAGCAGATAGTTTATATGTTAGAAATAAAAGAAAATAATCAAGGAGATAACCTGCCGACAGGCTGATAAATGAAATATTATACACTGTGTCTTCGGACATGTCTGGATCTTTGTTTTGTTCTCTATTCCCTTTGGGTGTTTCCAATCCAAGTGGCAAGAGTAACTGAGCTCGACGTTATAAATAACAGAAGTAAACCAGGACACGAACACCGAGAATTGTAGAAATGGATGCGCTAAAATTTGATACATCTGCTTCCAATATTGATGGATGTGAGTCTCGGAATGTGTAGCTCCAATGCATGAAATACCTGAAAAATTAAACCTAGACATTTGCTCAGTGGGTAGGTTTAAAGTAGAGCAAGTGTTTTTTGATTTCTTTTATATTACCAAAATCATGAAAACAGAAAGGAGGATGCTGGAGAAAATAGGGAAGGATGGAAGTCTGTGATCCATTTGTTTGCAAGGGGGGGAGTTTTCCCAGGGATTAATCGTGAAAAAGCAAGCAGATCATCATCCAATTTAATTTTCAGAAAGGTTCGGTAGAGCCTTAAGAGTCAGTTTTGATTAGGAAGAAAAGCATCTATGATCTCTCTTTGACATAAACATGGCAAACGTTCAAAGGAAATATCCAAAATTTCTTCAATGATTTGCAACTAAGTATGGCAAATCTCTATATGGAAAGAACTATCCCACGCTTGCGAAAATATCTTCGTTTCTTTCTCATCTCTTGCACCTGTGTACATGGGACAATTTTTTTCAACAGTAAATTAATGTGAATTACAATTAAATCTATAATGAATTTGAAGAAGAAGGTGGTTATTACCAAAGTAGAGTCAACAATGGCTGCAACGGCAACCTTGCCGACTAATAAAGGAAATGCAAAACCAGTTGCATTGGCATCCATTTGGATTTGAGTTGAATTCAATTTTGTTCACTTTACCAAACCCAAACAAAATTGGTTATTGTCGGATTCTTGTTACGTGCTATGTCCTTCCTTCCAATAAGACCCTGCAATAATTTTAAATAAAATAATTTATATTAATATAATAAAATCGTATCCTCTGAAATTTGCTGCTGCAAATGTACAATCATGATTGCAGGATTACTAATAGTTAAAACTTTGAGGGACGGTGGAGAAACTGGACGGTCCAACAACTACCGATGTGATGTGACTCCATCAGTAATCGTATGATGAAAGAAGGAAAAACACTTGTTGGGTAGCAATTTTCAACATAATTGACCACTTCCTTCATAGAAAAACTGGTAGCGTGTCTGAACAAGTGCCGTCACTTGTTATCTTCTTGCTCAGAGGCATCAATTGTAGCCTCTCTGCACGTTGTCGTTGACAAGATTTCGGGGCTTGCCCCATTTATTGATTTACTCGCTCGAATCTCGGATGATGCCGGACAAATCACGGCGCCTTGGGATTTGGCAATGCATAATATCCGATTAAAGGATATTAAAATATATTTATTTATAAAAATTTCGAGTAACAATATATTAATTAATTATTAAAAAATAAGATTAAATCAAGTTTTTTTAACTCAAAAAACTTGGCAACAGATATAACTAAGATGAATTCATTGTCTAAACGATTACGATCAAGCATTTATTAATAACTTTGCAAGTGACAAAAGCATGCGTGTCACCGAGGACATTACAACTTAGGTCATACGACCATATCTAATACTAAGGAAGAAAACTTGAACATAATCGTAGTAGCACTTTTTACTCCATTACAACCGATCTAGACCAACCAGAATACTTACTTATTTGGAATTGTAAGGGGTGGGGATTACATACAGATCATTTTTTCTTGTTATTGTTGAACCAAATTCCTCAGTCATGTCTAGATCAGTGTTCTCTATTCCATTCGGGAGTTTCCAATTGAAATGGTAGAGCAACTGCGTGAGTGGTAACTCAACATTAACCAGACCAAAAGACATGCCAGGACAAATCCTCCTTCCAGCACCGAATGGGATAAGCTCAAAATCATTACCCTTGAAATCAATTGAACCGGTAAGGAATCTTTCCGGATAAAAGCTCTCGGGTTCAGTCCAGCTGTTGGGATCCCTTCCAATTGCAAATGCATTGATAAGGACTCTGGATTCCTTAGGTATATTGTATCCGGAAACCACGCAGCTCTCTCTACATTCTCTGGGGATTAGCAAAGGAAGAGGAGGGTGCAACCTCAAAGTTTCTTTGATGACTAATTTTAAATATTGTAACTGGTCAAGCCCAGTTTCATCGACATTCCCTTTACCGTCGAAAACTTTCCGCACCTCTGCTTGTGCCTTTTCCATCACTTCTGGGTTCTTCAGCATTTCTGACATTGCCCATATTGTAGCCGTGGACGATGTCTCTGATCCCCCAACAAACACATCCTGAAACAGAGTTAGGATTAACTTTGAGTTAAAAGAATTCCATGAAAATTACTTAATGTTGAGGTCAATTTTCTAATTATGCACACTGTAGTTTAATTTACGGATACTTTATTACAACCACCATGCATCAACAAAAAATTATGAACACAAATTATGGTGAAACGACCTTTATTTTTCTTTTTTTCTACAGGAGTACGTGGATTTCCTGTTAATTTTGTAAACAGAATATGAAGATGCAACAAGCCTGCAGTTTAAATCTTAATTATGAAGTTGGAACAAGCTGGTGTTGGAGTAAAATGAAAGAGCAAAGAATTGTCTGTGCATATTTAAAGAATATATGTATGAAGCAGGAAACTCACCATGACAACTGCTTTGATGTTGTCAGTTGTTAACGGGAATTCTAGGTCTCCGTGCTCCTGAAGATGTAAAAGAACACTTACAAGATCATCTACTTCACCTTCGCCAGTCTTTTGCTTTGCTGCTTTATGCTCATTGATGATATCATCAAAAATATTATCTGCTTCTTTTCCAATCTTCTCGACTGCAGACCCCATCCCACCGAACACCTCGAGGAATCGCATTGAAGGGAAAAAATCGGCAAGACTGAAACCCGATCCAAGCTTTAACATTCTCTGGAAAACTCTTTTAAAATTTTCATTGTTTTCGCGTCTCCCACCAAAGGCGGCTCTTGCAGTGATGTCATTTGTCAATGAAAATACCATCTCGGTCAAATTGATCGGCAATCCTGCGTTTGAAGAAATTGATTTAATGAATCTCGATACCTCTTCCTCCCTGATTGATTGGAATGATTTTACACGTTTCATACTAAGCAGTTCTAATGTGCAAATTTTTCTCAGCTGTCTCCAATAGTCTCCATATGGTGCAAACACAATGTCTGTATAATCGTAACACAGTGTTTTTGCCGCAAAGAGACAGGGCCTCTGAGCAAAATGGAGGTCATGGTTTTTCATAACGTCTCTGGCAACTTCCGCCGAAGAAACGACAATCTGCGTTACTTCCCCAAATTTAACCCGCATCAAGGGACCATGTTTCATGGCCAAATCTCGCAGGCGGCGATGGGGCAGAGTGCCAACAAGCTGATGCATATTTCCGATTATAGGCAGTGTGGACGGTCCTGGTGGTAGATTTGAAGTTGATTGATTGTTTTTCGATTTGATCCATATTCTCAAAACCGTGAAAACACAGATGAGGAAGCTGAGAATGATTTGAAAGGATGGTAGTTGGTACTCCATTTTGCTTACCAAGTGTGGGAGATTTGAGGTTTCAATTTCTTATTCCGGCTTTAACTGGATTTATACAAGTTGCCGCAAGACCTTTGCACGTTGGTTTTTTCCTCTCCTGAGGTGAATTTCTATAATAACAAGACAGTAGTAATTTACATCACCAGAGCCAAGATTTAATTGTCATCATTCTGTTCTACTCTTCTTCCTTTAGTTAAAATAATATCAACTACATCATTGCTGCAATAATTCATCATTTGTTTTAAAAGAAAGGCTGAACAATGTTGACTTGTTTCGTTCTTAATAGACTGCCACAGTACAAAAATAATTCATTAAAGAAAGAGAAAATAGATATATATATATATTTTAATCCTAGTCAATTATTCATGAAGAAGAAGACAAACACAATATAATATTTAAATTTAAGTTACGATTGCAGGTCAAATCAAGAGTGTGTGTATTTATGTATCTTTGAAGGAGTTGTTGATTTTGGCAGCGTCGACATTTGACCAACGATCTCTTCAAGGGGAGCCTGTACCTGTGGCCATCGATGATCACATACATGCATTCACTCACATAGCAGGCAACTAGTTTTGAAATGGTCAATCCATCTTCAATGTTTGACGTGCCACATGTCCCTCTTCCAGTTGTGAGGTTCATGAAGGAGTGACGTCTGGCGCTTGGACCGCTGGCTCCCTCCCCTCCAGTCTGTATCAATTCATTATTATTATTACAAGAGGTTCATGAAGCCTCTCGTTTTCTCAAGTCCCATTGGAGTTGGCCCGTGAACATTGGCGCCTCAGCCTGACTGTATATTTGTCGATAGCACATGACAAGTCTACGACAATGAGATGTTTTTCCTTATTGTGATGCGGACAAATTTGAATTCAACTCAATTCTAAATAAAATGTAGAAGACATCTCCATTCTGCAATTCCTACCCTTTATTAATGGGTGAGATGGCCGCCGCAGCAACTATTGACGCCGAAGAATTTCATGTCTATAGAAGTTTTATAATTATAATGATTACCTAAAGAAAGTCCTGAATACGCAAGAATTGAGGATGAAATCAGAGAACAGAAATCTTGGCCCAGATATTGGCGATATTATTACTGCTTCTTAACAGAAAACCGGCTTTAGAACCAGTAAGGAATCTTTCCGGACAGAAGCTCTCATCTTCATTCCAGCTGTTGGGATTCCTTCCAATAGCAAATGCATTCGCAGTGACTTTGGATCCCTTAGTTCTATCATATCCGAAAATCCTACTGCTCTCTCTACCTTCTCCGGGGAGTAGCAAAGGAAGGAAGGAAGAGGTGGGTCTAGCCCGAAAGTCTCTTTGATGACTGATTTCAAATATTACAACTGCCCAAGCTCAATTCCATCAACATGTCCTTTTTCTGTCAAAGACTTTCCGCACCCCTCTGCTTGTGCCTTTTCCACCACTCTTGGGTTCGTCAGCATTTCTGGAATCGGCCCATGTTACAGTCGTGGACTACGTCTTAGCTCCTCCAACAGACATGTACCCGAACCTAGTAGTTTGACGTGTACAGTATTAATAAGTTTGATTTTATATGTATTTAATTAAATAAGGTAGCTTTATAAGTTAATGGGTTGTGTATAAATATAAATAAATAATAAATAGTCTTTATTGAAAATTATTATTATATATAAGCAGTCGGATTTAGCTTTTGTTATATAATTTTTTTTCCCCTTCATCATGTCAGCTACATTTTTAAGTTGTTGCTCCTCGGCAGCTATGCTTACATATGGAGGACGGATAGTTTATTTGTTAGACATAGAAGAAAATAATAAGCTTAAGGCCAAGGAGATAGCCTGCTGACAGGGTGTGTCTGCAGACATGGCTTGGTCTTTGTTCTCTATTCCGTTTGGTAGTTTTCAATTCACGTGGCAGAGTAATTGAGGCAGAGGAAGCTCAACATTCTCCTTTCAGCTTGTGCTCCATTGAAATATCAAAGAATCTGTCTGGATAAATAGCTTTGGATCAGTCATGCTTACCTATAATTACCTGTATATTGATGATATAAAAGTTCTAAAGAAAGTTTGTAACAATTTTCAACACTCTCACCTAGGATTAATAAAGAAGCTAAGGGGGTCGTAAACAGAATTTTGCCCGAATGATTTTTAAACAGAATATTCGAATCTGAATTGTGATTGATCGACTGTTTAAAATTACAGTATTTCGGAGAATGCTTCCAACAAAGTTCACCCAAGTGGTGTGAAGGCAAAGCCAGTGCAATATTCATAGCTAAGCTTGTGGGAACTTAACCAAGTTTTACATGCATCAATGGTCGGTAATTCTCTGGCAAGAGTGTGGGACAACGATGGGTCAGAGGCAACGAGCTGGTGCATCTCTATAGAAAGGTGCTTTAGTCGAGGGTAACGACAAGAAGTCGCCTATGTTTCTTCATAGATTTACAGTCAATCGATAAATAAAAAGCTTACCCTGAATTGTTTGCCCAGCCAAAAAGCCACCTTACCCTGGCCGCTGCTCCAACAGGATGGTCGGAATATGTCAGTTTTGTTTGAGAATTTAATAGAATGCACAAAAATCTTGCAAACTAATAGAGTGAATAGGTAATCTCAGTAAATATCAGTGGATCGATTCTGCAAGTCTTTGTAAATGCAAACTTTTTGTAGTCGAGTAAAATCCTAAGCAGCACGTACTACAGTTAGGTTACATTCAACTTATCAACATCAAAATTCACTTTGCTAGCAGTTCGAACCTTTATCCGAATTTGCTTGCGAATTGGTAGAAACTTCAGCGAAAGCACTAGCAGATAAGCACTTGCTCAATTTCCAAGTTTCAGAGAGTCGCTTTCATCTCAAGGTAAGATGGAGCCACTGCCATTATTTTGCAATAGAGTTTTTACGTTTCTTTCAGTGCATATTTTGGTGAAAACTCTTAATTGAAATCTAAAAAGTATGCCATTAAACCAATTATGAAAGGACAACGAAAGAGATGAAAATTGCCCGGCGTAGAAAGCAGTACATCTACTTAGTTACTGCCAGGCGTAGTCTTGGCAACAGCTTTACATCATACAAAAACCACATTACATCATAATGTTGCCTATATGACAACATACCACAACCTTATGTTATTGTATTCTCTCTTTACTGATGAAGGAACTTCGGTTCTGTCCCAACACTACATCATAAGGCTACAACCTTACCCATATTAACAACAAAGGGCCAAAAGAAATTAGTAATCTAAATAACGTAATCAGACCATTGGTGCATATGCGATGTCTGATCCATGGTAAAACTAGGGATTTTGTCAAGTCTAATTGGATTTTCCTTTCCTCCAATCAGCCTTGCTGGGTTGCCGACAGCAGTTGTTCTGGGTGGGATTTCCTTCAACACAACAGAACCAGCACCAATTTTAGCCCCATCGCCAATTTTAATGGTTCCCAAAACGGAAGTCCCTGCCCCAATTAACACCCCATTTCCAATCTTCGGATGCCTGTCACCGCACATTTTTCCTGTCCCTCCTAACGTCACATTATGCAGAATCGACACATTATCTCCTATCACCGCTGTTTCGCCGATGACAACCCCGGTGGCATGATCGAGCAATATCCCACTTCCGATTTTGGCCCCGGGATGAATATCCACAGAACACACCTCAGAAACT
This sequence comes from Xylocarpus granatum, assembly GCA_019650275.1. Classification (NCBI taxonomy): domain Eukaryota; kingdom Viridiplantae; phylum Streptophyta; class Magnoliopsida; order Sapindales; family Meliaceae; genus Xylocarpus; species Xylocarpus granatum. The sequence continues at coordinate 41,178 of BNST01000518.1, read as the reverse complement.
CTGTTTTGTATCAATACAGCCAAAACCTGTCTTCCTTGTAACCAAAGCTTATGTCCAATCCTATGAGCCTGGAGAGCCAGAAACCCTTTGAAATATAAGAGAGGATGGACATAGCCAGTGCAAGCAGGGTCTCTGTCTTTCACTACTCTCAAGTCAGCTTTTACAGCTTCAATTATTTCCGGATTTTCGACGAGCACCCCCCAAAAAAGCTCGAACAAGGTACCGCTTTGAAGACTTAAACTGCTTAGCTTGATTGAAAGATGACAAGCCAAAGCGCTTTCCAGTGATTTATGAGATAAGATTGAAGTGAAATAGAAGCTCGACAAAACAGGTTCTCGTTCAACGTCCGATCTTGCTTCGTCTTGAATTTTGAGCCACACATCATCATCGTGATCTTCAAAATCAGTATGCTCACTGTCTACGGATTTTACCAGGATCCCATTCGAGGTCATGCAAGAAAAACGATCATGGAAACTGGGTCGGCATTGTTTGACATACTTGCTGTATGCGTGTCCATCATTTTGAGACCTGTTCGGATCCCGGGAAAGCTGAGAAGTATCAATACAAGCAGCCATAATGGAGAAGGAAAGTTAGTTTCTTGTGACTTTTGGGCAGAGAGAAAATAGCGAAACAGAAGAAGCGGGTGATGTCTTGATAGGTCGGAGGTGAGACGGAGGAGGAGAGTTATTATATAGAGAAACAGCCAAAGACAAAGTTTTGTCAAATGACCGCATCAACTTTCTTGTGACAATGAGATTTTCTTTAATTAATTAATTAATTTTTAAAAAAAGAAAGAGAAGAAATTAGGTGTGGACAGTCTTTGAGTTGGAATTTTGCTTGCTAATCTCAAGGAAAAATGAGGTGGCACATGTCCATAATTCAAAGAACCAAATTCAGAGTTGCCAAGCCTCGCTGTACCTTCCCACACTTGATTCCTATATTAAATTCAAACTTATCCTGGTTGGTGAACGTGTAGTGAGAAATAAAAAATTAATTATTTAACACTTTCTTCCTATCTTCACAAGGATAAGAAGAAGGCAGATGGCTGCCTGCATGCACTTGCTGTCGCTTTTGCGTCAAGAATTCGATGATTTGAATAGAAGAAATCCCAGGTACATTCATTACATTGAATTAATATGATATAATTATTTATTTAATAATAAAAAATTTATAACGTTGTTAATCATAGGAGTCGCTTCCATTTAACACTTTCTCCCAATTTAATCTTCACAAGGCAAGCCAGATGGCTGCCGGCGCTTTGACGTCATCAATGACCAAGAATTGAATTACGTTTACATCATGTTGTTTGTGTTCACACGTTGGGTCAGTTTCACCTGCTGCCCGAAGAACGAACCATGTCGGTCCAATTATCTTCATTTCGTTCGTTTGTTCGCCCCTAGATTTGAAACGGGAATCCAGAAGGAAAGTCTTCTGGAAATTTCACGTTAACCAAACCAGAATGGGAGAATATGCTGTTCTTGTGTTTCACGCAGAAAGAAACTTTTGCCAATTTGCATCAAAAACATTTATTGAGTGGACAGTGAACTATGATTCCGCCATGTGATTGCTACGTCATTTAGCTCTTTATAAAACTAGAGATCATTAAATTGGACATGGGATTTGCAACAAGTCTTGATGCAACTTTGACCCTTCAGATTATCTCATACACCTGTACCAATATCCTTACAGTATATGGTAGTTAAATGTGTCCCATTTATGGCAATTTATTTGTTCTTGGATATTCGGTGGAAGGGTGCAATCACAATTAATAAGAGCAGATCGAACCTGTCAGCCAGTCATATATGACGAAGCATTGTACCGAAAGTGATATGCATTGGGCAGAGCGGATTGAATGGCAGACAGCCAGCCGCCCACCACTGGCGCTGTGATTGCGACCCAACAACACCAGTCCTCCTGCAAATGATTCCGATTGTTTTGTGGCATATGCTTTTCGATGAATCCAAACTTCAAGTTGACATAAAATATATATATATATATATATATATAAAAATGCAACAAAGTCTGTCGATATGCTTTAAAATCTATCCGGAGTTGTTAAAGATTAAATTATTATTATTATAAATAAAATATAATTTTAAAAAAATATAATTATAAAGATTGTTATTTTAATTTTTAGTACAAATAGAGTAAATTTTATTAGACTATTTTCTACTTTATTTATAAAAATTTTTATTTTAATTTTTATCACTAAATAATATTTTTAAAATTTAATTATGTGAAATAAATATTATTAAAAATTTTAAAATTTATTACCTCAACGTTTTAATTATATGTTTTTTTAAAACGAATTGAGTATTAAAATTAGTAAATATTTTTAATATAATTTTACATAAATAATTATTAATTATTTTATATATCAAAAAAATTGATCGGAGCTACCTTTATTCTCTTCTTTCCAGCCTTTTCAAAATCACCAAGAGCTAGTGATCGTGGAGGCTTAGTTCAGGAATATTAGATTCTCATATCACTTAGTGGATCTACCAAAGGTTATGCTTTGCTTGAACCAATCACCGCATAATCACACCCATTCGGCTTCAAGAAGATGCGCTTACATTGCTTTGGTACAGTCAGAGATATGGACATTCTCAAACTGTTAGTTTATTGAAACCTTAGTGATGAAGACAAGGTAGGCAGGCAGGCAGGTTGGTTCACTACTGATCGAGCAAACCAGCTCGCATGAAAACACAAATATTATCTCAAGAGCAAATTATTGATATTTGAACTGCAAAGTGCATGGACAGAACAGTGCATTCACATCCGGAAAGAGAAAGAAGATGCAAATACTATTTTAGTTGGTACTCATGGTCTTGCCATGCAAATGAAAATGAACAGTTTTAAGGTTTGCGGTACATTGGATTTTTCAATCAATATAACAATATGTACCCATGGAAAACACGCAACATATTCAATGGAAACTTGAGGAGAAAAATGTGAATATCTTATTCTATGACTTGGTTTTAGTGCAAATCTACAAGTCATACCTATGTGTAAACTAGAAACACAGGGAAATTACAGAAATGCTATGGTGCATGAATGCTACATCACAGCTTGACCTCTACGTCAACTCCAGCAGGAAGGTCAAGTTGCATTAAAGAATCTATTGTTTGGGCAGTTGGGTATAGAATATCAATAAGGCGCTGGTGAGTTCGAATCTCAAAATGAAACCTGGCATCCTTGTGCACATGTGGGGATTTGAGAACACAGTAGATCCGCTTCTTGGTTGGTAATGGAACGGGGCCCATGGTCTTTGCATTGGTTGTTCTTGCAGCATCCATTATCTGCTTGCAAGAATCCTCAATCAGGGGCACCCAGTAGGACCTAAGTTTGATTCTGATTTTCTGCTTTGGTGCAATCTGTGAACAGAAACATTTTCAAAAATAAAAAAAAATGAAAATTCTCCAAAAAGGAAAGTTATAACAATGTGACAAAATTAAAAGTTCAAGTAGGCTTGTGAATTCATGCAAATTACAACTGTAATTATTTCTCTAAGAGAAGATGAACAATTAAAGGTAATTTGAACTTCTAAAGACAACTGTTTAAATTATTGCTGCAGCAGGTGTTAGATAGTTAGAAGCAGAATTTATTAGAACCTCAACATCTCCATCCATTCACTTGTAAAACATGCAAAATTTTACATACAAGAGGAAACTCCAGGAGCCATTCATTATTTAAAAAGTCCTTTCAAAGTCAGGGGCTCCAGAATAATTTGTGGATAGCAATTGGGTTGGAATTCTCATTCATGATAAATAAACAAGTGCATACTACACTCAATATTTTCTGATTTAGATCATTGTTTAATTTTGAGAATTTGTGGTCTTTCATGTTAAGCCCATTGTCTGAATCTAGTCAAGCAATCAAAGCTTGGAAAGCCATATTTATAGTTTGAAAGAAAGTTGAAGGAAGTTGTGCTAACATGAAGTGTATGTTTGGTATTGTTATGCTTCTATTTAAATTTGAAAGCATAGCATTTGAAGTGTTTGAGAATCACCAATTTCTAGGGAAAACCATCACTTTTACACCTATATTTATATTCAGTGATTCCATCTCAGAGCAGCTGTGGCTTCAAAGAAACAGTAGAAGCCACAACACCTCAATCCCAAGCTTGCCCAAATAGCAGCAGCAGCAGATTGCAGGTTTGCAGACTATGACTAACAAATACAGACTACAAGTAGCAATTTTTTCTGCCATACAGAAACAAGAACGCAATAAGAAAATATTTTGGGACTAACTACATATAATCCTCAAACTAGGATACCACATAATGCATTCCAGTATTTTGGCCTCAAATCAAAAACATTTCCAAATAAGTTCAATTATCACAACTCCCAAGGAAGTGGGGAAAAAGAAGGCTTAAGTATGAGATTTATTTGAACTAAGCCATTAGGTCTCTCAAGTGCTGAATAACAAAAATATCCAACTTCCACAATTTCAGCCGGTTATTTTTCTCAGAAAATGTTAGTTAGAACCATACCTTGTCCGCATCAGAGCTTATGGATGGACTGAGTGTCTCAGAACCTTCGGCCTATAACACCAAAATTAAAAATTTCAGAACAAAAGACATGACTCTGCTCTCCGTCTGACTATGAATATAATGTTCATGGAAATCAAGATGGAAAGTTAAATTTCAAACCAAAATTTAAAAGCTCAACCATACTATTTGATCCAAAGTTTAAAAGCTCAACCCACTAATTAAAAGTGCAATGTTGGGCTCGCTAACTAACGAGAAAACAACTTCTTCATGATACTTTGCCACATTCTATTAGCCATAAATCAAAGCATTACAGTTATCATATAACTAATTTCTATTTGAACAATGACCATCCAGTGACAAAATAGAATCAAACCAAACGGAGGACATGTTTGTAACTGTCACACTTCCACTTAAATTCGAAAGCAACACTGCTAAAGTGTTTGGTTTGCCAATCGCTCACCCACTTATATCTAATAACTAGTAATTCCATTCCAGAGCACGGGTAGATTAAAACTCACAATACCTCAATTTCAAACGTACCCTAGGTAGCACTTACATTGCTCTTAACTGAAAAAAGAAATTAAATTTTTAATTTTTCCATTTTCCCACATTTTGTCAGCAGCTGAAGAATAGAAATAACAAACCAAACCTCGAAATAACTCAAAACTCAGCAAGTCATATAATTATATTACTCCTAGAGGACCAAAAAGGGAAAAAGAATAACAGAAGACAAACCTCGAGAGTAGAAGTTTCAGACCCCCCAAGGGTCTCAGGAGCAGCAGAAACCCTATTGCTGACTGATGAAGAAACTGAAAGTTTAAGAGTATTACCAAACGTAGAGGCACTAACTTTTGAGGGTAAAGAAACAGAAAAAGAAGAAAACTTCGAATTAGAAGCACTGGGTATTGTCAAGGAAGGTAGTATTGCTGTAGAGAGTGAAAATGTTGCCATTTTGAATTGAATTCTTCTCCCTTTTGCTGCGTAGAAGAGAAGAACAGACCCTTGTGCAGTCTAAAGACCAGAAGCAGAATTATCCAAGACAATTTTATTTTTTTAAAATCCACCTGATGTATCCCTTCCAATTTGGGCCTTCCCATAAAAGCCCAAATAAATATCTCATTTTGAGCCTGACAAGACTGGATGTACTTCTCATTTTCATTTTTAATAGTTAAATTGGTTTGCATATTGGTCAACTTTTAATCTAGTTCAATTTCACTTTTAGAATAATTCTACACTTACAATGCTTCGTCAAGTGATTAAGTTGTCTCAGTATTCCTCTAATTAGTGTATTTGATCATGAAAAGAGTGTTAAATTCATACACATTTTATCAAGTGTTTGTTGTAATTAATTAACTACTCATCGACAAACTAGATGATGATCTTCTCCACCACGATCAGACTCCCGAGTGGTCTCATCTTCCTCTCTTTTTAAGTTTCGTTTATATATTAATCCCATTTACGCATAGAACTTTCATTGCTGAACTCTTCCAAGTCTTAGAAAAGCTTCAAACCATCTGGAGCGTCTCTCCCCTCCATTTATCTTTGTGTTAAAACAGTTGTTCGCCTTCTTCTTCTGTTGTGAATTATAATATATTGTGATTTCTTTGCTGCTACAAACAAACGGTAAATCGACACTTGCACTCCCGTATTTATTGCATTCACCTCCTTCGCATTCTTCATCTTCTTCAGAACTTATTTAACTTTCGAAAACAAAAATTCCCACGTGCAGAACATGAAAATCTATTTGTTTGCTTGTTTTTTCAGGGTGGCAGGAAAAAGGAAGAAAACCGTATAGAAAGTTGTGATTAATATGCATGGGTTGCTCTTTTCTTCTGGTTTTTCTGTTTTTTCTGGGTGTTGCTCAAGTGAGCTTATCGCAGAATAAAGCTTACAGAAAAAACTTCATCACTTGGGATGATATGATAGTCGATTGGCGAAAAGTACGATTGAATACAGGCGAAAATATCAGTCACACCATGCTTATAATTGTTGACAAGAATGGTGCAGGACATTCTTCCACTGTTCAAGGTGCAGTAGATATGGTTCCTGAAAATAATGCAGAAAGAGTGAAAATCTTCATTCTCCCTGGAACCTACAGGTGTCTTTTATTTCCATTCTTGCAGGGCTCTTTTACTTTTCTTTTTAGTTTTTCTGTTTGCACTTTTTTTCTCACCTGAAAGTTCTGCTACTTTTTCGGGTAAGTGGTAACTTAATAGCAAATACGTGGGTATTAGAGAAGTTACATGAGAATTACAACTGGCCAACTTCATCCACAAAAGCTTTCATATTCTTATAATTTTGATTTGGTTTATGACTTTCCATTAGTTTCCAGGAATCTCGCTGTGCTTCTAGATTTTGAGGATTTGATCATTTTGTGTTAATGTTTAAATTTGCAGGGAAAAGGTAGTAGTGCCAGAAAATAAACCTTATATCTCATTCATTGGGAACCAAAAACAAGCCTCTGAAACTGTCATTTCTTGGCACAATAAAGCATCAGATAGAGACAGTAATGGGAATGAACTGGGAACTTTTAATTCAGCATCTGTATCCATATTTTCGGATTTCTTCTGTGCAACTGGGATTACTTTTGCGGTACAACCAATTGGCTTTTTCAAATGTTTAAAATCGCCTTTATAAGTTTACAACATTTTTGAGTGCTGAATTGATTCATAATTTGATGGGAATGCTGACAGAATACAGTAGTTGCAGCTCCTGGAGGAATTGGAATGCAAGCTGTTGCGCTGAGAATTGCCGGTGATAAAGCTATGTTCTATAAAATCAGGGCCTTGGGGACTCAGGACACACTCCTGGATGACACTGGATCACATTACTTCTACCAATGTTACATTCAAGGAAGTATAGACTTCATATTTGGCATGGCAAGATCACTCTATAAGGTATTCCTTTCTTTGCAAAAAAAACATTCGAAGCTTTCTTTATGATTTCTAATGGTTTAAGTTAGCATGTCAAACAGGATTGTATTCTACATTCAACTGCTGAAAATTCGGGAGCAATAGCAGCTCACCACAGGGATTCACCAAATGACAGTACGGGGTTCTCATTTGTAAATTGTTTAATTAACGGAACTGGAAAAATATACTTGGGCAGAGCCTGGGGAAATTATTCAAGAATAATATATTCATATTCCTACATGGAGGATGTCGTAAATCCTGCAGGATGGAGCGACTGGAACACACCTTGCAGAGAAAAGTATGGTTTCACAGATGAAGTTGACAAACAAATTTTTTCCTTTTTCCTTTTGGGTAAATTAGAATTATTTAACATAAATTTAAAACTTTTATATACAGGACTGCTGTATTTGGGGAATACCACTGCAGGGGAAAGGGAGCAGATAAAAGCCACCGGGCGCCATGGTTGAAGAGTTTCAGCTATGGGGAAGTAGAGCCATTTCTAAACGTGACATTCATTGATGGAAATCAATGGCTAAGACTATAATACTTCTGCTTTAAATCCCAAATTTGTTGATTGTTTTTAATCTTAATTCTTTCTCCCCTACACAGAGAGTATTCTTGAGGATTCATTAGATCATGACGCTAAAGCAGGCAATTATTCTGTGTTTAAATTTTAAATGTAGGCACTTAAATGATAATGAACTGAAACAGTAAACGGTACTTCACTTCGATTGTGTTTTCATCTACACTAAGTAGATGTGCATTAGCTGCATCAGATGAATAATAGATACCATTTCAGGAACATTTGAAGTCAGACCGAGAAAAAAAAGGAGTAATTCTTGAGCAAACTTTAAGAATCAACGACTACAAGATTAGAGGACCAAGAAAAACGTGATTCTGCCATACAAACTTGATGTTACAAGGTACAAACAAGAAGCACTTGTGAATCAACGACAACCAACCCACTGATGGAGACTTGGACTCGTTTTAGAGCTGCTTACGAAAGGAAAATAAATACCACCGCCAATCCTAATAGTATCAGCTAACACAGAAATCACAAAAATTCTAACCTTGTTACTGTACAACTAGTATGGCCACCGAGTCAAAACAAAAACATAATGAATTTCCACATTGCCAGACAGAGCCCCTATATACAAACATTCTGACCTCCAAGTTGAGACCCCCACCAAGTCAGACAAACACCAATATCACCTAAATCATCATGAACCAAGGCATTACAAACTTATGTAAACATCTCATGCTGTCACCTCCATGAGTACTTCTGTAGTTCGACAATCATGCCCAGTCTCAAAAACCTCCGCCTCTACCTTAACTTCATTGTCACCATCGTCATCATCATTACCTTGCCCATCCTGAACTTCATTACAGCTAACGTTGACATCATCACAACCTTGCCCATTACCTTGTTCTAGTGATGGAGGCTTCTTCTCACTTACCCAGTGCACATCTTCTGCAAGACTATCAGAACTGGCTAAAGCAGCCGAGTCTGGTTTTCCCTCTTTGACAGTATTGAGTTTTGTTGTGATAGGAATTTCAGTACAGGCATCCAACCCATCAGTCTTGACATCCTTGGCAATAGTTGAGGACAAAGAAATTTTATTTTCAGGATTAATAGTGGCAGATATGACAGAGAGAATGTCCGGCTTTGCCTCAATATCAACCCATTGATCCCCCATCCAATCTCTGGAAATTCTAAGATCCTTTTTGTATACATTCAAGAATAGGCTTTCACCTAATACCACCATCACATTTGTGTTAACAAAAGGCAAAAGGGCAAAAATACAAACGAAAAAATGAAAATGGAATGATTGAGAGAAAGTGACAAGATGTGGCATGGTAGACTTCTTAAGAGAAGCATACAAGTAATGGAAGCGTACCAGGAAGATAAACTTGCAGATTGTCAGTACTAGAGCTGTCAACTCCAATTACAACCCCTTCCCACCAGCCATCACTCCACCATGCATCAACTGCTGTCCCAATATCAAAAGAGAGATCTTCTTGAACATGAGGAGGGACCGGTCGGATTGTTGGGCGGCCTGAGCACCTCATCCTAAATTTATCAGGCCTAGCCACTTTGTGGACCAGAATCCATTCCTACAAATTGGAGTGGAAATAAAATTACCTTTCAAGAAGGGTTCCAAGTTGTGTGAGGAAGATAGAAGGCACACAATAATAGCCATGTTCAGTTAGAACAGAATTTTTCACATTGTAATCCGTACTTAGTAATTGTAACTTTTACATTAAAAGAATATGTAGAAAGAAGGAAAACTTTCGGAAGGGAGAAGAGTGCAATATATTTTAAACTAACATCAAGAGTAAATATTTCAACTTTGGCCATAGTTCGATCATCGGTTTCTACTTTCTGACACGTCAAACCATGGACTGGAATCATCTATTTTGCATGATAATTCCAATACAAATCTACGATAGTTTTGTATATAAAGTTCAACCCAGACTAGAGATTGTTTTCAAATTCCAAAGAATACCTCAAGGTTGCCATTTCCATCTTCATCCTGCACATCATCATATCGAACTTTCATCTGCTTCTGACGTACCTGCAAGACTACACACCTGAACCAGCAGCCTCGGATTCCACTATCTTGGCACAGCAGTTCTATCTTTGCATCAACCTTAGAACTATACCAAGGCTGGCATTCAATATGCTCGAGGGAAAGCAATCTCATGCCTGCCAAACCATATTTCAATTTCTTGCATGAAGGTTCACAACTAATCAGCTGGCAAACTCTACCAAATCCAACTCCTGAATGATCTGTCAAAAGCCTTTGACACCCTCTACCACGTCTGTTTCTCTTGGCTCCCAGCTTTATATTCTCGCCTGCAGTCAGTTCATCTTCCTCCCCAGTTAACCCATGGCAAGTAGAGTCAGTCTCTTGTAAGGTACTGGAATTCAAGAGAGACAGAATCGGTTGATCATAATAGCCATTCAATTTACTCAAATCAAAGGGCTTCAATCTGTTGCTTCTAAACTGCCTAGCGCACAAATGTATTCTGGCTAACAAACTATTAGGAAACGCAGCCAAGCATTTCTCAAAATGTCCACGAGTTAAGACGGTGGCGGGACCATCTACACACTCAGCACTAATGACCTGTGCATGAGGCGTGAAGAAAACTTCTTTTGGGTGAGGATTACGTACAGAAACAACACCCTTTACTTCCTGAATGTGGTGAAACCACCTAACTTTCACCTTTCTCTGTCCCCTCTTATCTTCATACATATCTTCCAAATAGGCAACATAGTGATTCTCTCCCTTAGCCATGACAAAGACAAATGATTGAATCTGAATATTGGAATAAGAAGAAAGAACGTCAGGGTAATAAACAACTAATATGTAACACCAGACTAGAATTATGTTGTCATTATGGTTGAAAGGCATGTGAGATTTACAGTCCAAAATAAACCAATCTCAAATTTCCTACAAGAAAAAATAATGCAAAATCTCGAGTGTAATCCATTTGGTTCGTGTCTCAATGCATCAGTTACAATATCCTCTCAATTCTTCTTGTGATAACCAAGTCAATTTATAAAAACTAAAACTTTTTGAGGTTCAATATACAAGGGGCAGATTTTAAGAGAGTAGACACCCATGCCTTTCACTTTGTGCATGTATTCTTTTGAATAATTTTCCATCCATTCTAATTCAACTGCAAATGCTTACTGATATCGTAGTCCCATTCCTGCAAAATGCTGGGTAATGTTTGAGCTGTTTGCCGCATGTCCATGCAATGCCTGACCATACAATGTCCGAACTCTGTCCATTCACAGTCCTAGAAAGATGGCCCTGCTAAAGAGTTGTAAGCTAAATATTAAAAGCATTGATTATCAATTACTCAAAAGACCTGCAAAAGAGACATACCATCTCATCTGGTACTTGGACATTCCTAGCACTAATCTCATTCACAGGATATTCAGGCGATCCTAAAGCTTGTGTTGAATCGTGTTTAGGTGATTCTGCAAAGTAAATGTAATCAAAGCATAAGATCCTAAATAAAGATAGCGGCTATGGTAACAAGAACATAGTACTACACTTATTTATGGACCGTCAAACACAACTCTTACAACAATGAACAAAATTTGTTGATAATATATGATGATTAATAAGCAAAACCTACCATGGTGGAGCAAGCTTCGTAAATATAAACACAAAAATAAAAATAGAATAAGGCATCGTCATTTTCCTTAACGTATTATTCAATTATTATTCGTAACTCGTTATTTAGCAATTTCATGATACACCCTACAATGGAAAAGATATACAGAAATTTAAAAATTCCAAAAAAGGAATGATTCATACTTGACCAATCACTCTGAAGATGCTGCTTAGATAGCATAGATGTGAGCCAATCAACAACTTCTCTTCGCGACCTCCATTTATAACCAGCATGTATTGACTTTTCAGCACCATAAACTCGCATAAACTCCTCAGCAACTACATAGAACATGTGCCTAACACTTCTCTCAGTGCCCACAACAGCAAGTACGGATTTCCCAGCCGAATCCTTCAAAAAGTAGTGAACCACTCGGTTGCCACGCTCCTGTGAAACAAATTCCTCTTTCCACTCCAGAAAACAAACATCATCTCCAGACATTTTGACAAAAATCAACAAGAGGGGTGTTCAGAGAACGCTTACAATCTACCTAGGACTCTAATTGTATAGCTCAAGATGCCGAGGACCATAATCTACAAAAAGCCATATAGTTAGGATTCTTTAAATAAGATTAGAAACCCTAATTACATGGCCATCCAAGCCCTCTAAAGTTACAAATGCTCCCAAAAAAAAAGCAAGCATAGTTGGCTCCAAAATCAACAGCCCATCAATAATGAAGAATGACTTTACCATCTAATCAAAGAACAAACAAAAAATTTTACTTATCCAAGGATTGATAAACCTTAAAACTACCATGAATTAAAAGGTCAAACTCGCAGAAGTTTAACCAAAAAGAAAACTGTGAACTGGAGAAAACTGACCAGTACGCAGAAAAGTTTAGGCTTTGAAGATCTGGAAGCAGATCAGAAACCAAGTCAAGAAAACTCAAGTTCAAGCCTGAAAGCCTTAAGAAACACCAAGAAATAGCTATGACCAAGTTAACGAAGAGAATCGTGAAGAAAACGAAATGGCAATCTCAGTTTAGACCCAAAACCAAAAACTAGTTCACAAAAATGAATCTTCACAGGCACTTATCACAGAACTAGAATCGGTGATGGTGGTTCCGAAAGCTTCAAGAGACAGGTAAAAGCATGAACTTTTGTCGGTATTCCGAAGTGAAACATGCAACCAAAGACGGGGCAGAAGAAAATGAGGTGAAAGGGCAGGAAAGAGAGCAAAAAGAAGGCATTTTGCATGAGTAGTTTGGAGAGTTGCAGAGGTTAGGCATGGAAGCAGTGAATAAGAGAGAGAAGTAGAGAAATGGTAAGAGAGAGAAAAAAGCAAACAAGAAATTGCTTGTAATAATAATAACAACAATAATACAAATGTTTTTACTAAAAATGATTAATATTTAATACCTACCCACACTGCTCACAAACATTTGGGCCGAGCCTTATATTATCATTTGGACTAACTTTTTGGGCCCAGTGGGTTTTCAGCCACGTGGAAAGCAGTGAGTGGTGTCAAATTTGACTTGCAATTGGCACCCAATTATAACCCAAGATGATGGGAGTCATGCGATGATCATCATGTCCAATGGATGAATTTTGTCTTAAATCGAGTCCATTAGGATCAAATTGACCCGATAAACCTAAACCCCAATTCCATTTTAACCACTTTTTTCAGGATGATTTTTTACCAGAGAAGGCACAAGAGCGGCAATGATTTATCTGGCAGTGTGTCACCTGTTGGTCCCCATTACCTTTACCTATTCAGTTATTTCCTAATTTACACCGACAATCGAAGTTGTGTGTGTGTGTATTTACCTCCACAAATATCATAGCCATTGCAACGTGACGTGGCCCTGAAACCAACACTCACTCACTGGGGTTGTTGAGCTACCATTTATGAAAGTTCAGATATACGTGTCTATATGCTGTTGCAGAAAGATTATACAGAAAGCCTTTCAATTTCATAACTTCCCCCATCCAAACACTTTTTGATGTACAAACTTAATATGCTCGTGCATTCACAGAAAAACTGAATCCGCCAGACTCAACAGTGTTTCCTACACAAAAGTAAGTATCGACAACCAGAAGGTTTCATCTGACACATTCATATCATAGCTCGTTCTTCTATTGCAGAAGCATGAGACGCCATCAGTCTGCAAGAATGGTTTAAAATCCAAAAACCAAACCAGCGAGCAACAAAATGTATAAAATGTTAACAAATTTTATAACTGAGAATCCGGAATCCTAAAGACACGGACAAAACAAAAGCAGCAGAGCCAAAAAAAATTCCTTGGCGATTAGAATGTTCTGCAACTTTGAAGAGAAGGAATCCATTGGCCACGTAGACTCAGCTCTCATTCTCAGGTCCCAAGATACGGTGCTCTGGTTGACACTGGTGGACCATGTGAATATCTCCATTCATCACACACTGAGCATTTTTCCAACTTCACACAGTTCTCCAACGTGCAGAACTTACAGGTCCATATTTTATCCTTGGTGCAAGCATCTTTGGGCCTTGGTGTGCAGCAAACCTCACATGTTGGGATTAACGGCTGCAGCAATCCAGAATCATTAAAAACTCATGTAGACAATGGTATGATGGCGGCCAGATTGAAAAATGAAAATGAGACAAGAAAAGAAGCAATGTTCCAAAATTCAATGATTCTATTTTCAACAATGGACCATGAAATAGATAGTCATCTCATTGTCAACAATAACATTAGTTTCCACGGTCATGTTCACCAGCAAATTATCATACAATCTATCTATTAACCAAAATAACAAACAAATAAGAGGGAGGAGGGGGAATTCTAATTTATAATGTTTATATGTAATCAAGAGATCCCAAAATTAAGCAGGAAAATATATGCAATCTAAAAGCCAAATTCTCTTGCCTTTCAGAGAGTTAACTTAAGCAGGACAGATCATGGGAAACTAAAATCTAACAGCAAACATCTTCATTATATATCTAAATGAGAGCATAATGACAATATTTTTAATAAACTATTACCATAATTCAAGACACTTACATGATTCAAAAAAGTGCATGCTTCACAGTTCCACATTGCAGTTTCATCTGGACTATGAGTTGCATCATTATTGCACATGGATGCAGAAGATGAAGCACTGGATAATTCCATCAAACCAGAACCTGAATGATAGTTAGATTGGGAAGCTATAGTGTTCGGTAATTTACAGCTTTTCTGAGTTTTGCCATCACGATTAAGCATTTTCTCAGATGATAAAGTATGTACATCTAGTTCAACAAAATTGGATTCTAAATTGACATTTGATTCGCGACTTCTTTTTCGAGATATTGCACCTGATGCATTTGCACTTGGACATCTGGAAATCTTCAAGTTTCCTGCACTTTGATCCATGTCTAAGAATTCTTCCAAGATAACAGAGCTACTTTCCCCAATCCCAGAAGATTGAGAGCCACACCAGAGATCATCCCGTAACCTCCTTTCTGCAGCCATTGCAGCAGCTTGTATTGGACTGAGATCAACCATAATGGACTTGTCACCACCAAGACATTTAGGTCCAGATGGTAACAGAGATCCCAAATGAGATCTCTTTTCTGCAGCAGCTAGTGCAGTTTGGCGAAGAGATGAAAGAGGAGGCTGAGGAGAAATTCCACCCAAACGTCTCCCAGGAAGATCAAAACCCCCAATACCAGTAATTCCCTTGGACCTCAGCTCATCACATTCCTATATGTATCCAGAAATGAGTAAATGTATGGCAGAGAACAGTCCAAAATCTGAACCAAATTTTTTCAGTTGTTCGCTATTCATGCTTCCTGGAACAGCAAACCAGAACTAAGGTGTCCAATATCTAGATTCAAGGTAAACACAGGAAAAATATAGAAATATTTTCCAGCTGTATACAAAATCAAACCCAACCTTTGACAACATAAATCACAATAAACCATGAGAAACTTCCAAGACTTGGGAGTAAACAAAATTAAGAGTGAAACAGAGATGAAACAAAATAAAAAAGAAAGCGAACTACGTATTGCAGCTCCATAAAGACATTAACCAGCAATGCACAAACATTACATAGAAAGAGAACAACACACATAGCAAACAAACCTGAACTCTGTATAGAGTTTAAACTTCATAATTGAGATAAAACTACATGTATAACATTTCTTTTCTATCCACATTGACAACAAGTATCCATAAAGGCAACACCTTGAGACCGTACAGCTCCCAAAAGAAAAAAATATATCTTGAGAACCTGTTTGAACTCTGTAAGTTGCTTAATACTTGATGATCACTAATGCTGCAAACTGCCACAATTAGTGACTACAACAATTTGAAACAAGCCAATGTCAATGTAAATACGGCAACACAAATGGATAAAATGTACATAAACCTTTGATGAAGACCATAAATTAGCAACAATTAATAAACAAAAAGATACGTAGTTGCCTAAAACACATAAAAATACCTTCCAAGTTTCTAGTGTATGTGAAATTTACAGACAAAAATAGGAAAGACTAGTAAAAAGTAAAAAGACCTTTCTAAGTTCATCCCAAAGCTCGTAGAACTTGGCATTATGAGGACCATGAACATTATGGCATAGCTCGTGAAGCATTGTGTCTAGAATTTCATCAAAGGGCAGGAATTCCCAATCCCTGTGTAGCCTCCGAAGCTGCAATTTCACATGCAACCCCGCTCCCACATTCAACCCCAGAAGAGATTTTGTACTGCAAATTCGCCTTGATTAAGTAATTACTCCGAATAGAAGAAATGACAATGCAGCTAGTGATGAAAACTTAACACTAATATCCATCAAAATGTCGAAATAAAATCCCACAAAAACAAACCTATGAATTGTAAAACTTCTTAAATAACTACAGTACATCAACCAAAAAAAAACCCTAAAAACCTCTCAACTTTACAACTTTACTAAACTGAGCCACCACAAAAAGGATCATCATTTCTGATCTCAAATTTGCAATACAAACCGCAAATAAAATTCTAAATAATAATAATAATAATAATAAAGCAGAGAAAAGTTGATAAAAATTACTAGAATTCAGAGAGAACTTTAACTCTCCACTTGCGTTTACGCATAATGGGCTGCACCTGTTTGGCCACTTTCTCCAAAATCTTCTTTGCTTCTTCTTCTCCAGGTCTTTTCAACGCTTTTGTTTCCCATACTTTATAATTATCCACCGTATTCATTTTTCCTGCTTTCGTTTTCCACGAAAAAGGAAAAAACGAAACCCTAATCAATTAAACCCAGAAGGTAATTCCTTTCCTTAAGTGAGCGATCAAAGCATCGATACAAGAATCGAAGATTTTAAAGGTGTTTGATGAAAGGTCTTGACCAATTTTCGAATTTTTGGATTCGCAGTGCTCTAAGATGATTTTGATTTTGGTTATGGTTTTATGAGTGCGAGATTGGCGGGATTTTGAATATTCACACGTGCGGAGAGCACGAGCAAACTATTCCAAATTTAAAAATTAATTAAATAAATAATTTTCATTTAATTATAATAATTTTATGGAATAAATTAAATTATTTATCAATCCCCTTTGCGGTGTAGTACATCGGACAAGTGAGATTCCTTGATCCGCCCAAACCAAACAAAGCCCTGAGAAAGCTCGGTTCAGTTCAATGCCCAATTGAAGGACTGTCATCTACCCTTCTCTTCTCTGTAACTTATAAGTGAGTTAAACATAGACACTCGACAGTCACTCTCTCGCTGTCTTTCTTCAATAATAAATAGGTAAACGATCTTGTTGTTTCCTGAGAATGTGAAGGGAAAATGAACAAAGACGAGAGAAAGTTTCTGCTGGGTTGTCTTTATTTTCTTGAATGAAGAAGGAAATCTCGGTTATTGGTTTCCTGTTGTAGAGTGAAACAATGGCGGGAATAGCAATAATATTAGATCTATGGAGGAAAAATCCAAGCTTTTGTTCACCACACTCTTCACTCTTCTGGGTTCCTCTCAGTGGCCACCGCCGCGGCCTCTGCTGCAACTGCTGCTCCTTTTGCCTCTCGCTTCTTGTTTGGGTACTATTTTTCTCAATTGCTCGATTTATATGTATTACGTATATGTTACGTGCTTTTTGTATGTCTATTTGTTTGTGTCTTTGTATGCAACACTGTACTTGTTTATGTTTAGATGATG
The DNA here is from genome assembly GCA_019650275.1 of Xylocarpus granatum. Taxonomy (NCBI): domain Eukaryota; kingdom Viridiplantae; phylum Streptophyta; class Magnoliopsida; order Sapindales; family Meliaceae; genus Xylocarpus; species Xylocarpus granatum. The sequence continues at coordinate 23,490 of BNST01000518.1, read as the reverse complement.
TTAGGAAATTTTGGTTTTTGGTTTTGGTTTGGGCTGATTTGATTTGATATGAGTTAAGTGATGACGAACCGGCATGTGTGAGTTTTAGCGGCTGTGGTGATTGGTTTACCGGCTTTATTACTTCAATTGCTTATTCATGAAGTGTTGTTGATTATTCTGATGGCAGATGTCAGCTTGACCTTGGTTATTGAATTTCATTGCTCATAGTTTACTCCCAGATGAAAGGTTTGATGTTAAAGGTGTAGCCTAGGGATTAGGAATAGTTGTTTGCTTGTACAATTTGCTATGCTTTTGTGCTAACTGTTCATCCATAATTAACCTGTTTTGAGTCTTAAGGTTATACTGTTAATTGAAATTTTATTCATGATTGTGTTATTTGATTGGGAAATAGGTTGCAATGGAGTAAAATCTTTGCATTCCAGTTGGTATGTCTTTGGATAGTTGAATTTCTAATGCTCTTGAAGCCAACAACAAGAATAAGAAAGGGGGGACAGGTTGCTGTTGCTATTTGCTTTTTAAAATTTGTATCACCCAACAACTGGTGCTTATATGTTATCATTTAGTCAGATTGATGTTTTTCTTTATAAAGTTTTCATTTGAAATTAGATGTTTGGCCTTTTATTTTATGATTATTAGTGCTTTTGCAATATTAATATGTCTTTGGCTACTGGTCACACATGCTGACTCTTCCTAATCATGCCACAGTTCTCATAAAATACCAGTTGCTTACCGTGACGCGGTGCAGCAATAGCAGAAGACGACATTTCTAATTTAGGGAAAGTATCTGGAAGCATTTTCAGTCATGATGCTGTTAAATATACTACCAAAGAGTACAACATTGAATTAAAACCTTTTTCTTCAGCTTTTGAGTTGAGGGCACTTGCTATTACCTCCTTGAGGTCATTTCTGATTTTCTATTTGCCTCTTCTGGGAGCCTGAAATGAACAAAGAAGAGGACAACAATGACTTGTTGCAGGACTCTCAAGAACAACGTCATGTAGATCTAGTTGTTCCCTTTAAAAAATCAGTGAAGCAAATTGTTCATGAGGTAAATTTTATCAATCTTTGCCATTCTTAGTTTCATGATGTCATCAGTGTTGCCAGATTGCAATCATGCACATATTCCAATCAATAAGTTTGTTAACTCTGTTATCCATGAACAGTGTCTTGTATAATTAGGGATTATAGTATTCATATTTTATAACATAAGAGCATATTATGACAATATTGTTATGGTTCTGCTCGGTCAAAAACAAATTAATTTGTATACAGTTACAGAAATTAACATCTATTGTCAATAATCTTTAAGTGAAGTTTGTAACTGAGGGAAAGTGTAGAAGCTTGAGTTCTTTTAGTAGTCGATAATGTTGCTCATCTCTCCTGAGATAGTTAAATGAATTTTTTTTTGTTTATCATTGCAGACAACTGTCGTAACTACGAGAAGAGTTCTGGAAAGACTTTCTGTCCATTATGTTTCAAAGCGGATGGCATGGAAACTTCTCAAAGGTACTTTCTCTCCATAATATTATGAACATGCTTTTGTAAGCGATCAACAGCTAATAGCAATTTGTATCAATAACAGAGAGGATATAGTTATCTACACAGCTGATTATTAATTTTTCAATTACATATTGTGCAACTGGTGACTTGAATAATGTGTGTAGATGTCCCAAAATCTGCAACACTGAAGGCTCAAAGAGGAATGCCTACTATGGTTTACTTCTTCACAGTTAACAGAACTACCTTCAGAGGTCAATGCCTTTACATATATTTCTCTCTGTGCTTATTGTACTTGGTTTTTCAAACTTTCAGTCTCACTCTTTTCTAACCATCATCTATATGCTAAAGCAGGGCACTTCTTAGGAGTTGCAGCATCATGGATTGTCCAAATTGGTATTGAGATTTACCAGTCCTTTTCACGCATTATGAACTCTGATGAAGACACTGATAAGGTTGATAAATCAGAAGAAGCTAAACTTCTTGGAAAGAAGGTTTCTGGTGTTACAGTCAGGTGTGGTGTGTCACTTGTTTTTGCTTCCATTGGAGCAGGGATTGGTGCCACCCTCGTTCACCCTTCTGTTGGCCAATGGATTGGTAAGCAGACAAATAATATTTAAGTCATTGAGCTTTCTTTTTTAGGAAATCAAACTGAATTTCTTGGCACTAACTTGTGTTCTTCTGCAGGCTGTGCTGTTGGTGATTTTGCAGGGCCAATTATTGTATCCTTTTACCTTGAAAAAGCTCTTCACAAGGACCTTTAAAGACCAAAGATAAGTTGAAGACGACATTTCTTCATCCTGCTTCAAATTGAACTGGTGTACGTGTGTTTGAGAATTTTTTTGTTTTTTATGAAACTATCACTGCATATTAGTTTAAGCAGTTGAAGCAGAAGTTGCTTCTAGGCCATTGATCAAAATTTTCCTTTCGCAGGTCAATTGAACTCATCCTCTGTTACTGATGAACTCCTGAAATAATCAATTTTTCCCCCCTTTTTGTTTTAGTTGTCATAACTATGAACATATGTTGCATCCATAATTTGGACATGGCACTATATTTATGTGCCAGTGTGATGTTGATGAAATCATGGTTTGACTTATTAACTGTAAGCTTCTGACTTCATGTACTCTATACTGCTTCCATTTTAGTTTGATATACATAACACGGGTTGTCAAGGTCTTTACATGAAAATTCAAGGGGAAACTGTTTTTCTCCAGGACATTTTTTTCAGTACAAACAAAACTACACCATAACTAGGTGCAAGTGACATTCTATCTCAGAGTCTCCTATTTCTTCTAAAATCTTGTCAATTCAATCAATTAAAATAAAACTTACCTGAATGATTTCGCTTCAAACATTTTCAATCCATCTGTTGCTTAAACTATGCGCATGTCATCAAAAATACAATCAAGATAGAAGTTCTACAAAATGAAAACGTTATCTTCACACTTTTACAATCCTATTATACCTTGAAAGTCTGCTCTAAAGGATTAGGATCGTAGTATGATAATCTAACTAATAACTTTGCGCTGAAAGCAGAAATCAAATCAACCATCTTACTCCATAGACAAGGGAAACTCTGGCAGAAGACAATTTGATCCCTCTTGGCTTTATTCCATAAGAATTCCATGAAATGTGGCAGACTTCCAGTAGGCAAAATTAAAAAGAATCAGACAGGCACCCGCTTGAGAGTTTTAAGTGTCCCAAATCATCACAACAGCAATTACTCCGACACCCAGCAGCACAGCCAAGAACTTGTAATGGGGTGTGTCAACTGAAACTGCATTCTGGGGTATGTAACCTTTCGATAGCAGATGGTTTATCGATACATAAATGAACACACCACATGCTAAACCCATTGATATAGCAAAAATCCAGTCTGCCACAGGACCTTGAGTTGTGGCATCGATAATAATACCAATTGCAACACCAACTGGACTAGAAATTGCAAATGCAAATGCATAGACTACACAGGATAAGAATGGGCGATTTGGAATCATTCGAAGAAGAGCTATTCCCATTGCAATCGCTGCAAATATCTTATGCAAAGAGATTGTCCATAACGCTTTCCATGCATCAGCTTTTGTTTCGGCAACTCCAATTGCAATGCCTTCAAAGACTGAGTGGAAACACAAAGCGAAGATCAATAAAATGCTATCCCCGAGAGAACTGGCAGCTGCAAGTGAAAATTGTGCAGAGTGCATAGCTGTAACAGTTTGGACCTATGATGCATACAAAACTACTAGTCAAGTCACAGAATCAGAAACAGTATTTCAGTCTTTATAAATCAATTTCAACTATTGACTGGAGCTCGCTTAGGATGTATTCTACCTGAGGCTGAGAATATGATTGTGTAGTTGTGACATGGTAACTGCTTTTCCCCTGCTCAACTCCCCCTGTAATGAAGAAAAAAGGTGAAACATTCGAACAGCCATCGAAATTTTACATTTTTGCGGTCCATTTGGAGGGTAAACAGAAGCGCGTTCTTTGTTTTCTTCCATTTATATCATTCACCCACATTTTGTGATAATTTGCAGGTTGACTCAGCGACATGAGACAATTCATTTGTGTCTTAATAGACTGTTATATTCACATCACCCCCAATAAAATCAGATTTCCTAACACAATTGCTGCAGATTTAAGAAAATTCTAAGAAACCCTTTCCCACAAACCCAGCTAAGCCAATTAACTGGCTAAGCTAAGTTCTACTGATGATAGTTCGCTGTTTATCCGGCCTAAATTATTAAATTTGGGCCCCAGTTTTCTGTCAGACCCCACGAAGGTAATTTAAAATCTTTGCCTCAACCGTATTTTGTCAACAATTGAACAAAGCTTGAATCCCGATATTTTACAAACAGAAGGATGCATTTCCCTTTCCCAGGTAATGAACAAAGCTCCAATTCTCAAATGACCCATAAACAAACAAATAAAGAGAACCTTATAATACTCTCTCTTTTTGGCTTTTCATTTTCTCGGCAACCAAACAACCAACCTTTAACACAAACAAAATAATAATAATAAATAAAAACATAAAAAGAGTAACCAGAAAGCATCAAAAAGCTTACCTTCAAGCTCAATATCACCATTAGAGGTATCCCTCTTCTTCCCAAACACATAATAAATTACACAGTCAGCCAACATAGTCAACAAATACCCAGCACTAGCCAACATAAACGCAAAAGGGTATTCTTTGCTCGTCAAGTCTCCAAAAGTTTCATTCGCATCGCTCAAGAAATGCATCAAAGCAGTACCCAGAAAAACTCCTCCAGCGAACTGAGTCCCCAACACCAAGAATCCTTCATTCCACTTCAAAAAATAAGGCGAGACACCTCCAATGAACGTCCCTACAAAGATAATAATCAAGCAACATATCTTGACCAAAATTAACGGCTTCGACCGAAGGTCGTGAGCCTCAGTTTCAGTGCCATCGACATGGTCGTCGTCGTCGTCGCCGTGACCGCTGTGAGCTTTGGCAAGGAGAAGGAGAGAGACAAAGATGACGAATGCAAATATAGAACGAGACATCGTTGTTGCTCCTGCTGTTGCAGATGCAAGCCGGACAAATACATGCACGTCCGTTGGTTACACAGTTACGGTTCCAGGGTGTTTCCTCGTTTGTACTACAATCAGAGAACCAGTTCCAAGAAAAAATGATAAGCAGAAAAAGTCATTACAAGGAAGAAAATTTATTCTTCAGGATTTGGTAAGTCAAGATGACGGATCTTCTCACTGTCTTGTAATTTTATTTTACTCCGGTAAAATGTGTCAAATTCTGACAGTAATATTTCAGGACAATGTAATAAATACGACGCGTTTAACAATTTCCAAGTTGCTTCAGGATGTCCCAATCCCAACTACGCACCATGGAAGTTACTTTACATGCGTTTGTTCGATTCTTAAAAAAATCTTTGATTCACACCGTGGAGGTTGGAATCTGGTGGTAATTGAATAGACATTGATATTCACATGCAGAATCAACGGTCAAGATTGGAGGAGGTAGAGTATCAAATAAACTACCTTCAGCTTTAATGCCCGGTTGGGTGTTGACAGTACAACAACATTTGTTTGTGGGATCCTGACCGAATTATTATTAGCTTCGCCCTGAAGTTTTGGCCCTCCAAGCACAATCATAACTCATCTACCCTCCAAGCCGTATTGGCTAATTTTCGGACAGTGACGGGCAGCCAACTTCGGTAGGCCAGAAACACAAGTTTAAAGCCAATTATGAGAAACCGATCACGGCCAAAATTGGAATTTACAAGAGATTCCTAGTACATGAAAACAATAATGATAAACCCAAAATTCTAATTTTCTTCGACGGGGGAGATGACGAAAAGGGAAATACACAATGTCGAGAGCCAACAGAATCACATATTCCTATCAGCGTTTATAATGAATAGGTGAAAACTAATTCCATCAATCCATAGTCAGTTCAGTTTTGCAGAACATGCCACTGACTTGAACTCAAAAACAGCTTGATGACTTCTACAATAATGTCTTTGATGTTAATCTGTTTCTCCTTCTAAAAGATTATTTGAATCCCGCAGCTACTTGTTTTCATATTTTAAAAGTGTGCTCAATGTCTCCAGAAACGATTCTGCTGCCTTTGTTCTTGCTTCCGCCTGCATTATTATTCAGGCAAATCAAAATGTCATTCATGTAGACATTTTATGCTTGAAATAGCTTGCATTTACCTAATGCATTTGCCTTACACCTTCCTAATCCACTTCATGATTGAATTTGAAAAATAAATACAGATGAAAAGAAATCAGCTTCATATCTGTTAAGTGAGATGATCCAACAACCCACAAAACCATGACTGTATTTTACCTTTGATAGTCTTTAGAACGCTCAAGGAACTCTTTTGCAATGTCTTTCTTTTCATAAGATGCTAGTACTGCTCTGATATCAGCCGGACTATTACGAGCAACAACTGCAAAGCAGTGATACCACATTAAATACAAGTTTAGACAATTAAAAGAGCTGAATGAAACATAACTATTATTCAAACTGGCTGAGAAACTCGAGGCTTTTCTACATACACCTTCAAAATAGGCACCAGTGTCTCATATTGCATAAACCATTCTATACAAAAATGCAACATCCATATGACAACTAAAGGGTGGCAGCAACTGTCATAATGACAACAAAAGGATGGGAAATATATGAATCATTTCATTAGATGGCTCAAACTTTTTCAGAATGTCCATTACAAAATAATAGGTCACTTACATTCGAGGAATGGAATAAGATCCAACAGCGCTGTATCATCAGACTCTAGCTTATATGGCTTCATCGGAATACAGTTTTCTGGCTGAAGACTTGACTCAAATGCATGACCACTCACATACAAAATTTTAGCAGGGTCTCTATTCAACTTAGAAAGATCCTGCCAACAAGAGAATTAACTAATTATTAACAACATAGTCCATTTCAGAAAAGTTGCAGTCTAAAATGGCATCAAGAAACAATTGGTACATTTTTATAGTATAGATAAACTATAGTTGAGTCAAAAATACCTGGCAAAAGCTATAATTCAAATGTCATTTCTAATCACCATGCAACAGTCCTCAGAATATGTAGAATAATGATGCCATTATATCACAAGGTGAAATAATAAAAAGAAAGTCACAATTATTACATACCCTATAATGCTTGCCATCTTGATACTTGGTAGCACCCCTTGATAGCCTATACCTTATATAATGGTTTGGATCCAACCTTTCGCAAACAGGATCAACATACTGAACAAGAGACAGAGATGAGAGATTAAAAAAAAATCAATAACACTGTTAAGAAAGCAGTAGTCATAAAGGTATAATAATCAAATTACCATATTTAGCTGGTCAGAGTAAACAACAATTTCATAGAACTTGGCCATATGCTCTAAGAAAGCATCAACTCCTGGTCGTTTGAATGTACGCCAGCCTCTGTCACGCTTTTACACACCAAAAAGGAAAACATCACAACCACAGAACACTTACAAATCCTACATGCACATCAAAGCACAACTAGAACAGCATCGTTTTAGACAACATGAAGAGGCAATGCAACTTGAAATTCAATTGAGGACTGAAACAAACGAGACTACTTCAATCCATTTATTTCACTCCCTGATTTCCATTTCAGGACACTGATTGAGCTGCTTCAGGTACTCAGGTTATTGAAATAAACCTACATATTATATACCAATCTATTTGGAAAGGATACACCATATGGTATGAACATATTAATGTTGCACGTGAGGTTATGTGGTTGTGATGTCTGCAGGACAAGTTTCCAAAAATAATAAAATGCCTATACCAACATAACTAAGTCATCTCCAAAGATGCTTACAGGACAAGTCTTTGCTAGTGATCCAAAATGGTAACTTACACAAACTAGTTTTTGTTATATGATTTATAGGCCATACAAAAGTGTATCAAACAACTCCTGTAGATCATGCCAACTGATCTTAAACATTCTAGAGTCCATGATATGAAATCTTAAAGAGAGTGAATGCATGACATATTTTCAAATCCAATCCTTACCTTCCAATCTGAGTAAAGCAACGTCTCATTTAGATCTAGAACGAGTGTGAAAACATGTTGCTCCGCAGGATGCAAATCTGGAAGAAGCTTATCAGAGGTTGGCTCAGTAAACCCCTATAACAAAGCACGAACATTCAATCACAAAAAAGAAGATAAGCAAAGCAGTAGGAAATACAGACAAGTAAGCTGATGACAAAACAAAATATAGACTCACTTTAACTTGTTCTTCCACAAGCCTCCTAAGATCCAAGTAGAGATCAATTGCTCTAGCAGGAACTGAAATGTCACAGACAAAAGATCACTTAATGCAAATATCCATAAGAATAACATAAATGACTTCTAACATGTAACACATAAGATTATATGCGAATACTATTTGCTATTTGTGGCTAACAACATTCATAAGATTTGTGGACACAATTAACAAGCCCATGTCATTATTGTTCAAACTACAATTATTTTGAACATTAATGTACTTCCTAAAACAAAATTCCAAGAATTACCCCAAGGAAAACAATATTAGTAGATTCCCATAAAAATACTAGTTGCATCAACACTAAATCACCACAACAACGGATCAAAGCTTAAACAGATAGTGAAATTGATAAACACAAGTTGATGTATTGATGTGCTCAATCATGAAAATGAAGTTGCTGTCATCCAAGAAAGATTAATCCTCATTGACAAAGGACATCTATGCCAAAGAGAATTCCAGCAACAGCAGAAAATGTTACTAGGCAAGGAGTTTGAGATCAAGTAGGTTTTACAAGTAAGAGATCCTTGAGGCATATCATGTATAGTCCAGGAAACCCACCTGTCATTGCAGCGGAGTAGAGCAAACCTGGATATTTCTGCACAATGGATTGACATTAGAGTTTAATTCCTTTGACGTTCAAAATATCAAATAACAAGCAAAGGTCTCAGTCACCTTTACCTCACCAGCAGACGCATCATCCCCTGCAGTATAATTCACTGATTCTCGCAGTGCTCTTGTCTTCTCCTCTATTTCATCTGTACTGTATGCTGCAGATAAATATCAAGAGTAATATTTGTAACCTTTATCTTGTTGACTAGGGAATAGAAAAGGGCCATACTTCATGAAGCTAAATATCAATATCAACCTTAAGTAAGTTGTATGTAAGACACTATTGATTTATCATTAAACTGGCAGCAAGAAAAGCCCTTTAAAAAATGCTAAACTCAGCAGTAAAAGCTCCATCAATAAAAAGTGGCATTGATATTTTGCATCTATTCAGCTATCAAAAGTGACGAGTTTGTATTAATTGCTTCAAATAGTCATACAAAGTCAGCTACATGCAATGAGTACACATTATATAAACTTCGCTTAACAAAGTATATTTCTCTCATAATCTGAACATAGATGAAACTAAACCAAAACTTGCTCACAAATTATCAACATTGGCACCAAAAATAGATCAATAAATAAACAGTCCAAAACGAAGAAACAGACCATATGTCCCTTAGACTGTTCATTTAATGAAAATAAAAGCAGGGAAAATTTTGCCTGTGGGAAAAACACTAACTACTAACAAAATCCACACCTAGAGCAACAAATTATAAGCTCAAATTGTGATATTTAATCTTTGCTAATTGCGAAAATGTTTGTGGAATCAATTGACGATTGATCAAACAGTTGTTCGATTAAAAGCCTAAGCTTTTGCTTCCAAAAAGGAAATAAAACACTTCAAGGAGCACTAATCCACAAAATCTCACAAAATAAACCTGCATCTGTGTACATTTAACCTGTGAATAAGAAAATCTCTCTTTCCACCATGCAACAATAATTGTACAAGAAACAAATGAAAAATTGTGCTTCCAAAACTCAACAGATTTCACCATAACTCATACAAAGAGAATTTTTTTTCCATGTTCAATCACTTATCCTCCCCCATTTTACATAACCTTGCTTTCAGAAAACACTTCCAAACCCACACACGCAAACCCCACCCACCCACAAAGAAAAAAAATACTTTACCGTAAGTAACATAACCAGCAGCAGCAGTAACGCCAGTCAAAGCCGCAATAATGCCATACTTGAGAAACCTCCACGGTGACTTCCGTCCCGCATTTTGAGAGACCGCCTCCTCCGCTGCCTCAACCTCTGGCGGCGCCGTGAGGTCGCTGACGATCGATTGAGAGGCTATGATTGGCTCCTTTTTGGGAACTTCGGAGCTAAAAGCTCTTCTCCAACTATTATTATTAACAGCCTTACCATTTTTATTCATTTTGGATAACATCGGAATAAGCCGAGATCTAACAACATTGAACGACATATTCTTTTATTCCTCTGCAACCAAAATATTTTGCTTTTTCAATTTTCCGGTTGAAGGTTTAAGGGTGTTGCCGACGCTGCAGTAGGGTTTTGCGTTGGCTGCTTCGATCGATCGATCGAGAGAGAAAGAGGGTTATTTTTGACGGGTTGTTTGGGAGTCGGTTTTACAAAATACCCGTACTGGTATTTGTTTGCCGACTTTCCAAACACCACCACACCCCCCTCTTTCCCAAATGAAACCTTCTCCGATTAAAGAAAGAATTAATATTCTTTTCCCTTTTTCTTAATAATTTAGATGCGATTTTATTGATTTTTTTTAGTGGAATAATGAATGATTATTATTATTATTATTAAAATATTATTTTTATTTTTATTTTTAAATAATATTTAATTAAAAATCTTTTAATGAACTTTTGGGCCTAACAATTATTGTGGGCTTCGAGCTAGCCCATCTACAGTTCAAGCCCATTCCATAGGCCCTTTATAAATCCATCCAATGTGCATTCAATCATTGAACATTTCATGTAGGTGTTCATGTGGATTGTTTCTCCAATGAAGATAATTTGGTAGACTTATCACATCTCATGTCTTCAACCAACAGAGAGCAGAAGATTCTTCTCTTAAATTGATTCAATAATTGCAATGTCAAATTACTAGAATTTGGCATTTCAATGCACTCAGCTGGTGATTTCAGAGAACAAAAACGACTCAAAACTACTAGAATAATGTAGGGCTTGCCTGTGATTCCTGTAATTTCCACACACAGGTAGCATTTAAAACCACCTCCCCCATATGTAGAAATTTCTTACTACTATTGACATGCCAATAATTGCAGAACCTCCCCCATATGTAGAAATTTCTTACTACTACTGACATGCCAATAATTGCAGATTTTTCTGTTCTCCAGAAACTTGCTTTGAGTTCTGATACTAGAGTGAATCTCGAGTATTTGGGCACACAGAAAATGTAGCATTGCCAAGTATGGGGAATGGGAAAAGCACAAGCAGAAGCAGAAGCAGCAGCCAGAAGGAAGGAAACTTATTCCAGGAGGGAAACCTCAAAGGGTTTAAGGACAGGAGAAGGGAAGAAGTTTTCCGGATCAAAAAAGAAGAGTATCCGAATGGATTCCAAATGCCTCTTCATTTTCCAAGATGGAAGAATGGAAACTGGACTTGCTTTGAAAACCAAATGGCCTTAGTTTCCAGGGAAACCTTGAGCAGAAAAGGGCTTTTACTATGGGTGCTCTCCTGAGGCCCGATCAACTTTGTTCTTTTTTTTTCCATAGTTCTTATTTTTTTAAATTGAGAAATGATTCTTGTGATTGAGTCTCCCGTTTTCTAGTGCTGTAAGTAATCTTGTAAGTCATAAAAATATGTACCAGAATTGCCGTTATTAGCATATAAATCGTTATAAAGCTGATCTCTAGTTTCTGAAATGTTGTTAACAAGAGTAATGCTGCAGTTACCAAAATTTCAAGCCAGGACTCAATTCCTGAAGACCACTGCATTATCAACTATTATTCTGCTTTGTGATAGATGGAAATTCCAAAACTTGATCAATTAAGCAATCCAGATAATGCAATTTGCTTCATCATTGATTTTCTTGTGCTCCTTTGACAAATAACCGATCGATTACTGTTCCAAATTCACATCATTCAGTCAAAATTGGCACCACTTAAGGTAGCTGATCACAGGTCCACTCTGCAGCTCAAAACCCAGACAATTTTTCCTTTTATTTATTATTATTACTATTTTGTGGATTGCTTTCACTTGATAACCTCTACTTTCTGGATAAATTATTACCCTCCTAAAATGAAATCAGAAACCCTTAAGGATATATATATTTATTCCCTTTTCTGCTTCATGGGTATGAAAACTTTATAAAAAGTATACCGTATTGTTGGGTCAAAAGAATTAAAATACTGCAACTTTCAGGTTCTACAAACCCAACAAAATCAAAAGGTGGGGTTGAGAGAAGGAATCAAGGAAAATTAAAAAGTAGAAGGGAAAATAAAGTTAAAGGGTCAAAATCATTTATAAAAGAATGTTCAGAGGCCACACAAGTAGCCCTCTTGCTTCATATCATGAAAATTTGGGAGTATAATAACTAATGATACATGCTAAGCAAGATTAGAAGAAAATAATCCAATCTTGTACACAGAAAATATAGCTAAGTAGCATATTCATTTGTGGTAATGGCAGCACCAGTTAAAGGCTGAATTGATTGAAATGTTTGGTGGGTATTCTAGAAAGTTAGTGAAGAAGCTAAAAGTAGTTCTTTCTCATTTAAGCTTTTGCTTGTGAGAATGTTCGCGTTGTTTTGAGTATTCTTGTTTACTTTTGTTGTTTGTCTAGCATGGATTAGCTTGTAAGAAAAGAATCTGATGTTGTCTATTCCCTGTAGAATACTTCTACTTTGGTGGAGCCATTGAAATTGCTTCTGCTCCACTATCTTAATAGATTCATATAAAATTTCTTACAGAAAGCTCTACCGATGCATGATCAAAGTTGTATTAAAGAGAAGCTAGGAACAATTTTGATTAAGATTGTCAACTATGCTCACAAGTCCTAGTCTCAAATGCACTAAATCTGGAATCCCAAAACCAAACAAAGCATAGAGCGACCATCACTTTTGCTTGTACATTCCAACTGAAAACCCTCAAAGAAAAAAGCATCACCCATTACAAAAAAAAGCTACAATATCTTTTGTATGTGGAAGATTATGACTTTTCATCCACAAAATCATTGGGACTTAATCTGTACTAATCTAAAGATATAATGTAACTAGCTATCTTTTTCTCCCAAGAGGGTTTGGTCCCAAGCTCTAGGAGAATGCCACCACTCACACAATCACGTAGCCCCAAAACCAAAAAAATGGCAGTCATCTTCAAATTATTGAATAAGAAGATAACTCTTACCTAATAGGAAAGGGCATCTAGAAAGCTCAAAACGATGAGTAAAATGGAATAACCCCTCCAAATCCAAATGGCAACCTTATTTCACCGCACAAGTGTCAATAGTGGTTGCTTGCCTTTGACCCCCCAATTAAAAGATACAAACAAATGATGACATGAATTGTCTTAAGGTGTAATTTCTTTAAGACAAATATTAGGGAGATTTTTGGTGCAATATTGCATGGATTATGTTAGAAGGCATAGGTTTAATTTGTTCCTTCATAATTATTGATGCCAAGAATCTCTCTTACATGAGTGCATATGTTGTTATGAGGGCATTTATCAAAAAAAAACAGAAGAAGAAGAAGACTTCTTTGTTTTCCATCTATGATATCTATGTGTGTCTCCAAAAATTGCATGCAAAAAGTAGGGTTATTTTTGTAAACTTATAGCTCTATAAATCAGCATTTCTCCCTATATAAGGGTGTTCATGGTTTCTTCATTTACACATTCCAACCCACAAATTTCATTCAACACTCTTCAAGATTTCAACTCATTTGCCATTACCTTCCTTCTCAAAATAACCAAGAGAACTCAAAAAGAAGAAATTAAGAGTTCATGGATTATCAAAGTGAGTTTCAGAAACATAGGAGCTTGAGCCAGTTTATAAAGTCTCAGTTTGTGAAAAGGGTTATTACCAAAGTGATACTTTCAGTTTCCGTGTTTTCCCTTTTGTTTTCCAATTCAACTTTGCTGTCTTTGCTCCATTATTTCAATTTCTATTTCTCTACTTTACCCATAAAATTGTTCAGCCACACCTTGGACAAGAACTGCACATTCCTCCTTTGCAATGGTCTCCTTGTTTTTCTTGCAAAGTACTCTGGTTTATTTTCTTCTTCATCATCTTCCAGATATAATCTTACCAATCATGAATCATTCAAGAATTATGAAGATGACTCACAGTCCCAGATGATGATGGAACCAACTGGTCAACAGCCATTGCTAGAGAAAGAAGCTGCTGTAGAAAGTACTGATCAGACACAACAAAATGGCAGGGAGAGAAGAGAAAACTCCGAGTACAAGAGTGAAGAAACACTCGAAACAGAAGCTCGAAAGTTCACAGAGGAAAAACATGAAGAACAAGGAGGAGAAGGACAAGAAACTGGAGATGTTCTGGAAGAAAATACTGAAGAACCAGAGGTTTGCTTCTTTATACAAGAATGTGAAGAAGAAGAAGAAGAAGAAGACGACGAAGGAAATGGGACGTTGAGTGCAGACGAGCTAAACAAAAAATTTGATGATTTCATTAGGAAAATGAAAGAAGAATTAAGAATTGAAGCTCGACAGCAACTAATCATGGTTTAGAGAAAGAACACCAACATCTTCATATTACATATGCATAATTAATTTTCTGAATTTTATATGCCTTTTCAGTTGTACATAGAGTTATATGTCTAATTAATAATATGTTTGGTGGTTGTCCTTGTTCATTTCTAAACTTTGTTATATTGGATGTATGTTGGATGAACATATCTTTCAATTATTGTACATAATAGCTAATTACACAAGCATTCGGACCACAAAAGAACTCCCATGCATGCTAACCATATGCTTATTGTTTATTTTTCTGATCAGATATGTGGCTGAGATTATCTGTGATTGATTAATTTACTGTAAATTTAATCTGTGATTGAATTACAAGTCATCCAATCAGATGTTACTTACTGATCCCACTTAAACAACTATGCAACGATGTAATAAACGTGGCGGCTAGGAGGGCTGCCTATACCTCCTATGCAGCGTTTCCCTTGTGACTTTCAACCTTTTTATTGAACATTGAGGCCCCTCTGATAAGGATTGCTACTTGCTGGGACTCGAGGCTAGCATGATTTTCGT
The DNA here is from genome assembly GCA_019650275.1 of Xylocarpus granatum. Taxonomy (NCBI): domain Eukaryota; kingdom Viridiplantae; phylum Streptophyta; class Magnoliopsida; order Sapindales; family Meliaceae; genus Xylocarpus; species Xylocarpus granatum. The sequence continues at coordinate 8,381 of BNST01000518.1, read as the reverse complement.
TTACTTAATTTAAACACGGTCTATTAATATGATCATTATTATATAATAATACAATGATTTTGTATAACGTTGCTGCTGTTCCTAAATTTAATTGATGTTGGTGTGCTGAGATTTTTCAATCCCATTGACTTGGGAACGTTTTCGGGAAACAGACAAGAGTGGGAAAGTAATGGAGTGGAAGCAAAACTTATCAAACAAGAATATGATTGCTTCTGAAGAAACAGGTGATTTGGTCGGCTCATTAAGCTTAGCTTGTGGTCTTAGTCACGCTAGATTGACGGTTTCTATTAATTAAATAATGGTGTTAGGTCTAGTGAAAATATTAGCCGGTGGTAATAATCATAGTGGAAGCTCATGTTCAATGCCATTCATGATTTCATAAACTTCCTGGGTTAATCTTTTTCAGTGGATTCATGTCCGGAATTTCTATACCCAGAAGAAAATTTTAATTTGTACGTCCTTCCTCCCCTCACAAGTGTATGTGATGATAAATGAATTTTAATACGGACGGGTGATTCCTGCATGGCTGCTCGTTGAAGAAACAGACAAGACCAGAGATACATGTACATGTATACCTATAGCATACGATACGATCGAGATGTAACTTTATTTCACACGTGCAGACTGTTCTTTGTATCCATGTTATACCAAAACTTGTACATGCATCGACATACATGCATGTATATGATATGCTACGTGCCAAGAACAGACCCAGAAGATTGATGTTCTGCAACTTTTTCAAGACGTATGTCAAGCTCCCATTCACACATGCCAACTCCTCGTCCAGTTTTTGTAACTATGGAATCTCTCTTTCCAGTTCTTGATATGTACTAAGAAGACGTAGTCGTTAGAAAATGGGCAAACATATACTTAAGGAGAATTAAAAGGGTTGATAATAATGTTATTACAGCAAAATGACACATAAATATGTACTTATGGCTGAAAGAGATTGAAATTGCTATATGCTAATACAGGTGGCAAAAGAATCGATGACCTCTTTACACTTGTGTGGTTATAAACTCAACACCTTTCATTTTCATCTTCTGCTGAGGCTGCTGCTTCTTCCTCTTCGACTTATGGAATATGGATATGGGGTCCTCTTTCTTCAAAGTGAAATCAATTTCACATTGAAATCTTTGGCACATCACTGAATTTAAGGACCCCTCTTCACTTAAAGAGGCGCAAAATAAAAAAACCATACATGAATGATGGAGAGATGAGACACAAGTTCAATTCTAACAGTTATGTTCCTGAAACGTGTCTTATTTTCCTTATTCGAGTGCAAGGAAAGACTAACCAGTAATTATTAGATGAAGCTTAAGAGATTAATGGAGGTTAAAATCTGCAATTCCGGATTCACTGCTCGGTTGTACATGTGTGAGATGAACGATTGGGTGAGTGTCAAATCAGTCGGCGGAGCTGATGTATTGGTAAAATCATTTTGGTTGAATCCGAACAATAATAATGAGAGATTTATACACCTAAGAGTGCAAACAAACACTAAGGTTGTCCAAATCCTGAAAAGAATACATTGATTGAAGTGGGGTATCTGAGAAATCAATGGAAACTGGCCCATAGAAACCTTGATGTATCAATTCCAATAATTTACCAAAAAATTCTCTCTTAACTTAGAAAGCAAGCATTCTATGTGCTAGCAAACAGAATACCCACTTATATAATTATGAATACAACTGCAAACACACGCCATTAAAACAAGCTCCTGCAACTTTCATATGATACGATACACTACACAACTAAATATTATGACTAGATATTCCCAGATTTTGCGTAACAAATGCATTCAGGTTACATCAATTCAGTACTCTCTGCAAACGCGTTGCCATACGGAAATCTCCAAGTTTAGAAAAGAAAGATAAAAATTGTACTGATGAAAGTACACAGAGTTATTGATGGCAACAACAGGCCAAAACATTGATGTGATTTCAAATACAACTCAAGCAAGGTAGGAAGGAATTCAATCACCATATAAACACACCCTTTGAAATTAATAATTATGTTGCCTGCAGTTTTGGCCAATAAGAATGTGGCAGCAAAGAGCAACAACAATCTGTCACAGACATTCACTGAAGAATGAAAAAGAAATAAGAAAAGATGTGGACTAATGTATATTATTTCCTAATAATCCACATCTTGTACATTCTGTAAGTTGTGGTAAACAACAAGCAGATGATTTTGATTGAATGGATTAATCCAATTTCACAGTTTTCTGAACTGCAGGTAATATAAAGCTTCTTGGTAAAGTTATGGGTTCTTTTGAATTAGCTTTGAAAGGGACAGTACAAGACAGGAAAAGACTTGTTTCATTTCATCGTTTTCATAAGCCATGGACACTCGACCATTCGAATTCAATAAACCATATCCACGCTTCGTGAAATCAACCTCTCTACACCACATAACAAGAACAAGCTGCTGCTAGCTGGAAACTTGCCGCTAAGACACATAAATTTGCTATGATACGCCATCTGTATTTTGGAAAATACAAACTCAAAGTTGTTAGTATTTCAGCAGTCAGTTATGGGATATTAATGCTGAACTGTTAAGAATTATGTACAAGTTCGCACTAGAGAGTGATTGCTGAGTAAATTAACTTGAGTAATCATAGCTCAAATTATGTTACAACGTTTTGAGAATCAAGGAAGAAGAGAGATTGAAATATATATAGAATCAATTAATCAACAGATCATCAGCATAATCATTAACAGCAAACAGCCCAAAAGTAAATCAAATTGAGAATATTAAACCAAAGGTTATAACAACATTTTTTGCTTGTGGCGGTACTGCTGAAGAGTTGCTAACTGGTGGTGGAGGCCAAGGTGGCAGTGGTAGTATTGGCGGTGGTGTAAAACGGGGGCATAAGTTATGGGCACCTTTCAAAATATGAAAATAAGAACCACACAATATAAATTGAACTATATGTATTACAACAACCTTGTGTCAATAAAATAAGTTGGCACATCATTTCTTGCTTGCAAGGCAAACTGACACATCATTTTGTTTATTTACTCTTTCATTTCACTTTCAGTGACTGTTATTTTCTCATCTGTTGCTACAAGATTTAGTTTGAGATTACTGATGAATAAAGTGATTTAATATTATGAAATGAGAGAACAGGAAAAAAATTAGGAGAAAATACCATGGAGATTCTGCAATAGTACTTGCATCACATTCCTTTTACATATCACACAATGGATGGTTCCTTTGAGAACACAAATCTGCATACATTTAAGCAGAGAAAATGAGGATAAACAGTATAAAATACTGAGCAAAAATAAGATTAGATAAAAAGAAAATCAAAGATAAAGATAAAGACAATTGGTTACAGTTGAACTTGAGACCATTTCTGCCAAGGCCTCCATTTAAACTAGGAGAACGTTTACTGTAAATGATGGTCTTGAAGTTTCACTTGGAAGAAGATGAGAAAATAGTGAACAGTATTAGAAAACAAAGAGATTAACTTAATGGAGTAAGCATTAAATTCCAACTTGTTCTTGAAAGTATAATTTCCAAAAATAAAATAATCCGGTTTCCTCAAATTTCAGTCCTCTATGAGTTGTGAATCTCAAATTCATTCCTCAAATCTCTCTTCTCAGTCCTCCCTTCTAATTTCTTTTTGTTGAGTTAGAAATTATGATCAATTTTTCTTAATATCAGCAAAGGCAACTGTGCTCTTAGGGATGGTTTCTGCAGTAGTTTATCTTTGAATCATCAGTCCATTTTCTGACCATACATGTGACATATGAACAATCAGGAGTCAATTATAAAACAAATGGGCTAATTCTACCTTTAGGACTGGGACCATCTCAATCACTTGGAGCAATGAGACAATGTCCTAAAACTCCCAGTCAATTTTTCCTGTACTCTTTTGTGTATCAAACGCCACAAAATTTGCCATGATTAGCTCTTATAGTTGGGTTTGCTCTAGAAGTACTAAAAGATTTAGAAATGCAATCCACCTTGAATCCTAGATGGTATGTACTCATTTGACAAGAAGGAAAGCGAATGTGCAGACAATGCTTCAATCTCGAATTTCACTCCTTTCTGCAGCGTCAACTCCAGTTCCAATCTATCACGGGAAGCCACAATTTACAGTACAGGGTGAACATAACAGCTTGTTGTCATAAATTCTGAAGGAATTTCTCGTCCACTGCAGTACTTCTCTATGCAGGTATCACCTTAGTGACATGGCTTCAGTTTTTCGCTTATCTGAAAAGAAATTCAGGAAAAAAAACACAAACTTGCAAAAAGGAAGTAGTTTAAATAAACCTACCTTCGAAAGATCTTAGTTAGCATCTGTTTCACCTTCCGCTGTGAAGAGGAGGAGAAACTGCTCCGGAAGAATATATTTCTCAAATTCTGGGGGAAAAGCCCAAAGCCAGTGCTTCTCTGGAATGCGTAAAAAACTTTGCACCATACGCCATATGCTTCAAAACAGAGTATAATAAGAAAAGTAGCAAAAAAAAATCAAGCCAAAAGTAGTGAATAACTAAAAGCATTGGTGCTGTCACTTGTGAGTCTATTGAAGTATACCTTTTGCAAGTAGACAATGTAAAAGCTAACAAAGAAATTGGGCATTCTTCAAATGAAAATCCCACCATAGAACCAAAGTGGTACTAGTAAGAATTAAGGACAAAAGCTATTCTATAAATAAATTCCTCTTCTAGAATTATGTGAAACCATGAACATTGAAAAGAAGAGCCATACCTGACTCCTTCTCAACAATCAGTATGTAGTTGGCAACACTATCAATATCTACACAGAAACAAGAACTAAGGACAACTTATCTCTTACTGCTTTAGTAGTCTTTATCATAATCCATTGGCAACATCGGCAAGGTGCATGTCATCAGTTTTGCTCTAATACCACCCCTTTCTGTTTTTTTGCCTTGCATTATTTAACAGTAACAGGCACTGAAAAACAATAGTTGTAGTAATCATGAGACCGGATATTCTGGATGCCTTTGACTTCCTCAACCAGAACAGAAACGTATCGGAGAAACAATTATAACTTAGTCGGTGATGCAACCAAATCATAGGTCTCATTATTTCATTCTCGCAGTGTTAGGACTGTCTATACAATCAAATTTCCTTCGATCTTTCAGGAAATTTAACCAGACCCATCAACAATCTACAGCAGAGTGATATGGATCAATAAATTTCACATCCAATTTTTTGCCCACTGGAACTTGAATCAGAATCTAAGAAACGAGCAATTGAGCACATATATACGTAACATTTTCCAGATTTCCCAACAGACACGTACATGATGAAGACAAAAGGTAAATTAACAAACCGCAGTAATTATCTTGCAAATAACGGTGTCGGTCTTACATTATCTGAACAGCAAGGACAACAGCTTTTGAAACTTTCTGGTGTGGATTCACAGATGTTAGAATTCAATCTCAAATCATTAACAATGGATTTACAAAAGCCCTTCTACACAAAAGCGCGCTCTACTGACAACGTCCAAACACATCCAAATCAATTAATAACTATTTCAACCCAAATTTCAGTCTAATTCAAAGTAAATTATCGAGATTTGATCCCTAGTTTCTGAACCGGTAGACGGAAATCAATGGAAATCGTCCCTCGCTCAGTTCTTTCACAATTGACTCAGTGAACTCTGCAAGAAACAGACACATATAAACTTGAAAAAGGAAACCCAAAAAAATCAACGAAAATTATATAGAAATCGAAATGAAAGTGCTTTCTTTGCTTTTGTTGCCGCCAAATACCTCTGATTTCTCGAAGCAATTACGAACACGGACGGTTTCCCTCCTTTTTTTGAAAATTCGTTCATGCCGACTGTTAAGACTAGAATGTAATAAAAAAGAAATCAAATCGGATATCCGGCCCGAATTACAACATTCGGAGATTAAAGGGCTGGTCTGGCCCATTTCAACCACCGAGATTGGAATGCTTCAATCACTGTTTTTTTATCATATCACACATATTATCAAAGAGGTACGGATAAGATTCCAAACTGCTAATAGTAAACGGTGTATGGTGTATTGTACAACCTTTAATCAATAACTCGAAGAAACAAGGTAAAAAATTTAGATAGTTTAACCAAAATTTGAAACATAAAATAAAAATAAATGACATTAAGATTTAATTGCAGTGTCAGTTCAGGTTAAACCAACATCATGAACAACAACTAACTAGGCTGCAAACTTTGAGATTTTGCAGACAATCCGAACCGAATAACTTGTGTCCGTCTTCTTTCCTACAACAACTTCAATCTTCTATACGAAACAGGAAAAAGGAGCAGCAGTCTGTTTTTCACTCCAGTAGTAAACATACAGAATCTAGCTTGCTTAGCAGAAAAGAGCCAAGTGACTGCAGAAGGGATCAAATTGCCTGAATCTTCCGGGAATTTTCAGAGAAGTTTCGTAGAGAATACCTTCTGTAACAAGCACTTAAAACTGGGTTTATAAAGAAGCTTGCATCATCTGGTAGTCTCAGGACACACTCTCATTGTAGAAGTTTCTTGCTTGATCCGGGGTGGAGTTCTGTTATGTCAGCTTGATAGTGAGGGTTCTGAACTTAATCATTGCTCTATTTGGATATCTCTTTCTTTTGTTTTGATGCTGAGACTTTCATCTTTAATTTGGAAAGCATTTAGTTTAATTATAGTCTTTGATTATATTGTTCTGTTGTTTATTGCGAAAATGTAAGGTTAGCATTGTGTTTATTAGTAAATCATTACCACAGAAATCTTAAATAGGTTAGAACTTATGCTTGGTTTATTTGTATCTAGATCCAGATTAGTTAATTCAGTTAATTTCCTAAAACTGGGGACACTAAAAAAGGAAGTTATAGTAAATCATAATTTGGATTATTCAAACATTTTTCCATGAGTGTGGTTGGTTTGAAGAATTGTTTGGACATGTCACCTTCCTGCTGACTTGGGACTAAAAAGTAAGGGAACTGGATCGATCTTGAAAGAAACCTGGAATTTAAAACTATTTTGTCCATAATTTGGATTGAAAATTCTGCATTGCTATCAGCAGATTACAAAACATGCGTTTACTGTCCAGAACATGTTGTCCATTTCACACAAAATGAACAGATATACTTGATGGTAACTCCGTTCACAATTCCAAAGGTTGAAGAAGTTGGTTCTGAACAACCTAGCTGATGTAATTAGGTTAATATGTTGAATAATTTTGCAGGTCTGAATACTGATCAACTTTTGCTATCTCATAATGGCCTGCAATGGTGCAAACCAGCCGGGGCTCTCCGGATTGGTAGATCCGACGCCTCGAACGAACAACAAAGATGCTCTTAAGAAAAGAAGATTTCGTTACTGTAGAAGTGCTCCAGTTGCAGATGTTAATGCTCCGGCCATGAATGGCAAAGAAACAATTCCATCTTCTGCAACCATTTTTGGCAAACCCCGCCCAAATTTTAAGAAGATTGCTGCATACCTCACCGCCCACCTTGGCATGGGCACCGTATGCTTCTACACTGTCAGGAATCAAATCGAGGGAAAGAAAACGAATGAAATTCTGGATTCTGTTTATTTCTGCATCGTGACAGTGACAACAGTTGGATATGGTGACCTTGTGCCTAGTAGCGTCCTATCAAAGCTTCTTGCCTGTGCTTTTGTCTTCTCAGGGATGGCTCTAGGTGGATTAATACTGAGCAAAGTAGTAGATTATATGGCCGAGAAGCAGGAAATTTTGCTGGTTAAAGCCCTTCACGTGCATCAAAAAAATGGCCCGACCAATATTGTAAAGCAGATTGAAACCAACAAACTGAAATACAAGCTCATCATAACGTTGGTCCTTATGTTGGTTCACATTATTGGTGGTACCATCTTCCTTTTTTCAGCTGAGAAAATGGACTTCATCGATGCCTTCTATTGCGTTTGTACCACCATCACAACCTTAGGCTACGGTGACAAGAGCTTCTCATCCACAGGAGGACGTATTTTTGCTGTATTTTGGATTTCAACCAGTACTCTTTCTGTAGCTCGGTTTTATCTCTATGTCGTCGAAATAAACACTGTAAACAGACAAAGGGCCCTTGTCGAGTGGGTTCTTACTCAGAGAATGACAAAAGGAGATTTGGAGGCAGCCGATATTGATGAAGATGGTGCCGTTAGGTATGTTTAATTGATAAAGATTTTAAGCTTGTGCTCATCTTCTTCAGTCTGTTTGCCTCTCGTTTAAACTACCATTGATTCTTTTTTGTTTCCGCCTTCCTCTATTTCCACAGTGCTGCTGAATTCGTATTATACAAACTCAAAGAAATGGGGAAGATTAACCAGGAAGATATAACACTAGTAATGGAAGAGTTTGAGGATCTTGATGTTGATCAGTTAGGAACCTTGTCGATGTCGGATCTAACTCTTGCCCA
>BNST01000517.1:0-50464 GCA_019650275.1 Xylocarpus granatum | reverse complement strand
CACAAAGCGGATGCATGCAATTAAGTATTTTCGAAGAGAAGAAGTTCTAAATGGTTTTTTGGATCATGCAATTATACCCACTCACGGTCAATCAAATTCATTCTTGTGAGCACAATCATCTATTCAATATATTCCTTTTATTTGTACCTACCTGCCTTTATTTTTCTTTACAAATACAATCCCATAATAAGATTTTTCAGAGTTAATGGGTTCTATCCGACGATCCTCCTTTTGGATTTGTTATATGATTTTTTTTTGCTTTCTATTCTATGATCTGTTTCTTCTTTGTGAAATTTTACTAGTTAATTAGTCTCTCTCTCTCTCTCTCTCTTTTTAATGATCTTTTGTGAAAACGAGGTAGTACTTGGGCTGATTAAAGTTTTCTCTTTTACTGAATCTAATAAATTTTCTATTATGCAAGATGGTATGCTTCGCAAGTTCAAAAGTTTATGTTAGGAAATCTGATCAAATTCAAAGTAGAATCAGTGAATTCGTCTGCTTTCTCTTTGAAATAGAAAAAAGAAGCAATTGACTGAATCAACAAGACTCCAAGTAGCATAGATTGTAAACAAAAATGGGATCTTTCAAAGGTCATGCTTTACCAGGAACGCTCTTTCTTTTAGTTGGTCTGTGGCACATATGGAGCGCTGTGGTCCGATATGTATCCAATCCCAAGTCATTTCGAGTCAGGGTTTGGAACCCAGTTCCTGGCTTTGATGGCAAGCTCAAATACTTGGAGCTTTACCTGGTAGTAATTGGAGCTTTCATTGATATGTGTATCGAGCTTTTGTACTCTACCCATCTTAAGTTTTTGGTCAATGGAGTCTTGAACCCACATCACATGAATGATTTTGAGCATTCGGGGATGCTTCTCATGTTTTTTATCTTCGGTGTTGTCTCTCTGCTCTCAGAAAAAACAAGGTTAGTTACTTCCCCTTCTTCATGTTTATGCCATGTTTGTTATCACATTTCAGTTAACACTAACAGGAAGAAAGGATATATTCTTCTTTCTTTTTCTAGGAAAAGGTAAATATATTAATCGTGGGGTAATAATAGTTCTTGTTGTAATTATTACTACTTATAAGAGGTACCTGTTTTATGCAATAATTATTATTGCATACTTTATATTAGATGGGAAAAGGAAAGTATTTAGGAGCAAAGCCTTATTTCTTTACTCAGAAGACATAAGAAAAGTGCTTAAATATGTGGACATCTCCTCATTTAGGACGTAAGAAAGATAAAAACCCATTTATGTTTAGTTATTGTTAATGGTAATTATGGGAGCTATTAACTCAATAGTGAATCAGTTAACACGTTTTCAGCTTTTTAATTGTAAATCTGAAAGGTTAACTATAAATTCAGACTTAATGATAGATTTATGACTGAGTTTTGCATTTGCCTCTGTGCTTAGGAAGTTGCCCTTTCTTTGAATTGACTATAGTTAGGTACTTCTTGAAGCAAGCTTTGTTTTTTTGACCTTAAAGGCTACCCCTGCTTTGATGGGTTCCAAAACTCTAACTAAGAAATGCAGTAATACCCTGTAGTTTTAAAGTAGCTTGTATGCATGTAATTGCCAAATATAAAATAAATTGTAGATGTTTCATAAGTTGCAGAATGTAGAAAATGTAAACCTGGAGAGAAGTTTCAACATGAAGCTTACTGCAGGATTTTCATGAGTTCCTCTTGATATTTCATTATTTCTTTCGAACTGAATTTGAGTTAACTTCAAATCATCAAGGCTTTATTATGTATCTTGGCTTTTAATGCTTTTGTGTAATTTCCTTTTGCTCAGATTTCTTCCATTGCCTGAAGAATCCCTTTGCTTGGTTGCTGCTACCGCTTTTTGTGCAGAGTATCTACTGTTCTACTTTCACTCAACAACACATAAAGGTCTTGAGGGATACTATCATCTCCTCCTTGTCTTCTTGATAGCACTATGTATTTTGACTGCTGTTGCTGGAGCTATCTTCCCAACTAGCTTTTCACTTGATATGTGTTCCGGAATTGCTGTTACCCTCCAGGGCCTCTGGTTCTATCAGACTGCATTCACTCTCTATGGCCCCATGATGCCAGATGGCTGTCGGCTCACGGGAAATGAAATCTCTTGTCGTTCAACCAATTTTGAGGTGCGGGGCGAGTTGTTAGCTAACTTCCAGCTCTTTGCCATGGTTTTCAGTGTTCTTGTTGGAGTTGTGGGCTCATACATTTTTGCAGCTTCAAGATATGGAAGTACGGATCTTAGGAGTTTGCAAGATGGATTAGATCAAGATTGAACTAGGGTATCTAGCCTTTTTTTACCTTTTGTTTTCTATTTGTTTGGTGCCTTACTAATGAAGCATTTAAATGGGTCTGAACATGATAATGTGAACTTATCATTTGAATGTTGTCAATAATAAAAGATAGGATCACCTTTTGGTAGGGCTAGAAATTTATTCCTATGATAGAAATTTACTGTTTACAGGGCGTGGTGGTGCACTCATCAGAACAAAATTTCTAATGATGAAAGAAGGTTTTGCCTTTCAGATGTTTCCAATGAAAATAATGCTGCTGCTGCTGGTGGTCATGCCGAAGACTAAAAGAGAAGGAAGTGATATGGTATGGATTGAAAATATCAATTCAATATAAAAATAATAATAATAATTGTGGAGCCCGGAACTGGATCATCTAATAAAGCAGGAACAACTTGTATGAAAATTCAGGAATTTAGACAAATGTATTGAATTATTCTTTATAGAATTATGGTCAGTATTAGACCTTAACTCCATTGATTGATTGTGTTGCTAAGATAACGTGTTGGGAGAACTGAAGAGTTGAAGAATAATTTGAAGGAAAACATCTATATATATGCAAATAGGATCATCGCTCATCAGTTGAAAGATGCACACAAGTTCAGTGCATGATATTTGCTTGTGTTGTATGCTTTGAGAGCAGAGACGAATTACAGAAGCCTGTAACGAATTTTTGTTCTTTAATTTGAAAAAATTGTTAAAATGTTAAAGACTTGGACAACGATAAGGACTAATTTCTGTATAAACATAATATATTGCTTTGACCAAACGTTTCCAACACATTATTTTTCCTACTTTTCAGCAATCGCTATCATGCTTGCATCGTTACTACTAAAATACGCCTTTGCAACACATTAGTTACTTATCAACAACAGAGTTTAATTTCCTATACGCGTAAAGAAAATTGGTTGCCATGGGAACAATTTGAAAATACAAAGGAAAGGAATGCAGAACATCAGTCAGCAGCAGGGGAATTTGAATTTATAATACATATAGCTGGCTATAATACAGAGTACTTAACTTATTTGGCTTTCTTACATGTACCCAAATCCTTTCTTGAAATATGCGTGCCCCGTATTCAATAAGGAACAATAATTGATTCTATCAGCTCTTGAAGTGGAGCTAGCTCTTTCTTGTCAATGAGGCCAAATTCCTGCACAAACAAAGCAAACCCAGCAAGCTAAATTTAGCAGAAGCCACTAACCACATTACAATGAAAATGATTTCTTGCATCCATACAAATTCTATAACTGCATTATTAGCACATTAACATACACATCCATCAATCAAATAAAATATGACAATTTTTCCAGCTTTATGATATCCTCCTAAACAGCTTCAGCTCACTTCACAAATAAGGCAACAACTTATTGAGGGTCATACCAGTCTCAACCAATTACTCAAATCTATATAAAGCATTAACTGCAGGAACATTGAAAGTAGCAACATACGTCACAAATTAAAAATAATAATAAAAAAATTTGTATATGAAGACAAGTAAAATTGAAAGTTTGACAGGTAACACGTTTCTAGTAGCATATGGTACCAATTCCAATCCAATACGATACCCAAAACCCTAAATCAAATTTCTGCATTGCTTTTTAATTCATTTAACTAATCTAAACAACTTATGATAACTGCAATTATGCAAATCACGCAATTCTTACAAGTAAAACAAACTGTTAACATAACAAAATACTGAAAGAGATACTCTTTGGTCACATAACAAATTTCAGTTTATAATTAAGCCGTACAAGAGTCATAACTGTCAAAAAGAAAACACTACAGTTGTGCAACTATAGAGAATAAGCACATGCTCTGGTTGCTAAAATTAACATGAATTTAAGCTTACACAGGTAAATAATATGAAATGCTTGAAGCATGTGTTCAGATGAGCTTCCTCCTTAAGGCTCACAATTTTCTGAAAGTGAGAGTGATAAATGTGTGCATATACACGGAACAATCTTTTGAATATCGTCCTCACAACCTCCTTAAAATTGGCAGGAAATGGAGCTCCTACAAAATTCAGAATTAGTTGTACAATTAGCAGATAAATGCACAGCTGCCAGGTCAAAGACAAAATAGTTGTGGCAGTAATAAAAAACAATCTCAACATATAAGCATAATCCACCTTTCGCCCTCGACAAAAGTACCTTAACATTATCATAAGAAATAAAAAGTTCAGATGCCATTATATAAATACCAAGCTTTTGAGGAAATAAGGATTCGTCATCAAGTTGTGTCTCAATCCAGTCCATCAAATATTCAACATATTTTGGAGCAGAAACTTCAATAGGTTTCTTAATTTGTACACCATCTGCCCATCTATATTCATACCTGTGAAATTTCCCATCCTTGTCAAGTCATGAACTCCAACAAGATGGAAACTAATGTAAAATAATAGTCATTATAAAATGCCTGAAACTAGCTTACATAATAACAACCAGTTATTATTACATTCGTTAAGTAAACCATGAATGTTTTCATAACAAGGCAAGTAACAAGGAAAATAAAGACAGTAATCAAAGAACAAGAAAAACATTGTTTAAACTCATTTTGCAAATCCAACACACTTTTTAGACTAGTTCCAAAAGAGAAAAAAAAAGGTGGTTGGGGTGGGGATAGGGTGTGGAATGGGAAAATGAAACAAAGACTACAACACATTAAAAAATATTTATCATACATGGAATCATAACAAATATATATAACATTTCTTTGGTGTTTTTCAGAATTTATGTTAATGATCATTCTGAATAGACGAGTGTTTAGGAAATAACTACATGATACTAATCTAAAGTCACAGAATGATCCTTAAGACATTCATAATTGACCATCTTTGGCAAACTAAAACATATTTTATTGAGCTTAGTATTTGATTTCTGATATCAGTTGCAGTGCATTGCTAATGTTTAAAGACCAAATGAGTTATAAATTATTTTTGGAAACAACAAATTTTCTTAAAATTCATAAAAGCTGCAAAATGCTCTGAACGAGATGATAATTTACACCCAAAAAAAAGGGAAAGAAATGCTGTTACTGATGGTAAAAAAGGTTAAAGACAGGACAATATAATATAATTACACTCATGAGCTAACTATTAAAGAAAGAAAATGCAGCAGTTTATTCATTGTGCCATACTTGGGACCTGCAGTCATTGTAGGACAGTTTTCAGCAGTACAGAACTCTGTTAGGGTACCATAGAGCAGATTTACCTGGTTGAAGAAATCCACAGCTGAAATGGAAAAATCCAACAACCTTATTTTAGAAATTAATGTAACACAGAAGGCTGGCAATCATTTACGAAAAGAAAAAATAAAAAGTTTTAAAACACAACACAAAATATCTTTAAAAAAAAGATACATATATAGCACTAATGCAGTCTATTTGATAGAAAATTCATTCCATAACTTGAGATAAAGAGTATTACTATTGACAGCAAGCCACTCATTTAGATCCTCTCCAGGAGGAAGTCTTACTGCTTCCCTCAGGTTTCCACTACCAAGGGTTGCATCAATGTGTTTTCTAAGTTGTGCACCCTACATCAAAAGTCAAAACAATTAAAAATTAAAAAGCACAAAAAGATCCAAATGCAAAAAATGTAGCAGTAAAAAATTGAGGAAAATTTTAATAAAGCGACACCATTTTACAAGTGCTAAATTTAAGATCAACACCAAGAGGTTAGACCTAAATACCTGTCCCCCATCTCAAAAAATAAAAAATAAAATTTGATGGTATAGAAGTTTCAAGGGCAACAAGAGGTTTACATGCCAAACTAGAACAGTGTTTGACTATTCATAAATTGTTTATCACCTTACAAATGCACCCTCTGGAAGAGTTTTCAATCCAACAAATTCACAGTGATGATTTGAATAACTAATGCAACTGGAAACCGGCATATTGTCCATTCACAATTAAAAAAAAAGAAAAGAAAAAAACCAACATTTAGGCCCTGCTAGTCATATCCTCTCAGTTCTGCATTAACACGTTTCAACATTCAACCAAAGACTTTTAGATTGTCTTATTGGCTGGTTATTGTAGCTTAAATTCTACGGAATTCATATTTCAAGCCAAATAGTTCAATTCCAAAGGATAAATTTTGAATATTTTGACTTTAGGAATTGAGCAGTAAGTAGGATTTATTGAAAATAATGAAAGATAAACCAAGTATTTATTCCTCGAAAGAGTCAAAACATCAGATTCTCAACAATTGAGCAAAAAGTTAACAAGTTGAGCAGATAAAACAAATAAGAGTATCATGTTTACCACAAGAAAGTAGCACATATCATATTATATTCCAACAAGAATGAAAGAACAGCAAAAAGCAATTAATTAAATGACAAGAACAAACAAACCTTACTCCCCGAAGGTGCACTTTTTTTCGGGCGAAATGTCCTCTGACTTCTGATTCAAGAACAATTTATAAAGCAAGATTCATCAACTGAAAAAGGTGGATGACTTTTGCAAGGCATCAACTAATAAACTGCTGAATTACCATGTGAAGTCAATATTTACATTCTCTTTCTATAAATTATACATGGCTACATGTTCTTCCCCCATCTATCATGCCATAACAAAGAAAATAATGTCACAATTTACTTCTGTACATCATATTTCTAAATTCTAGTACCTTTTATATATGAGACACATTTTTTTAACCTCGAGTTATCAATAATTGACATTTGAACTACTTTCCACCATCATTATCTAAAGAAAGGAACCTTAAACTCTAGATTTTTTAAGGACCCAATCTTTAACTAATTGGTAGAGAATTCAGTTTTATGGTGCACAGTTTAGTCCTACAAGTCTTCATGTCTAATCACTTAAAAGCTAATTGCAAGCCATTACAAATTACATACTATATCTATTCATTTCTCCAAACCCATTTATCCATAAAACTAATAACTCCTGTCTTCGACTATCTTACCAGCACAATCATCATATGGACCACTTCCAGATTTCAACTTTTATTAAAGTTTGAAAGTCCATGCTAAAGTCCTTGTCTGCAGAAGGTATAAGTATTGTACTTTCACTCTCAAAAGCAATTTTAACCAATGCCAACATATCCCTATCCTAGAGCTTCAGCAGTGAGATCTTTCATCAGTTATCATCTATTTACAACTAAACTGTTAGTATCATTGTCTAATTCTACGTAACAGAATAGGTATCAATATTTTCTTATTCCTCTATCTGCGTACGGTTTCTTTATCATGAAACTAGCCGGGGTAAAACAGAATTAGAAACAACTCATCTTGCAAGCCAAGAGTATTCCAAGTTCAATGGCTAAACTTTGAACCTATGAGTAAAACCATGAGTAACATATGAGGGCAGCATACCTTAAAACACATATCATTCAAGAGTTATTCATTTTCATCATAGATCAACTGCCAAAATAAGAAAAAGTGTTTGACATAACTACTTAATCTAAAGTAATCGCCACACAATCAAGCGACAACATAAGGGCCTACTCAAAACAATATATGACTTGGCATATCCTCTCTAAGAAATGCATAAAGCTCCATCAATTCAACAGCAGGTTTGATAATCCCTAAAATTTTATTGTGTCTTCGTTGTACTGGTAAAGAGTAATGATACGTGTTTCAAATTTTTATCTCAATTTTCATTGTTCATCAAGTAGATGATATATTTTCAAAATTTTCAATAGCATTTACTACTCTATTGGTAAAACCTATGTCTATGCAAAAGGCAGTTAATATATATAAAAAAAAAGACTGTCATTCAACAAGAAATAAAGATTGAAAAGCAATCTAAATGCATTTCATTATTTGCTTGAACACGTATGATCTTTTGAGAAATCGCAATCCTATCAAAGATTTTGTGAAACAGAGCTATTGAAATAACATAGGATTATGATTGCACTTCTGACAATAAATGAGGACTCTTGTTAGTGAGAGAAACCACTAAGGAAAAATCTTGAAAATCTAAACTATTAAGAAAATACATACGTGCATAAGTATAATTTCTTTTTCTTTATCAACCAAAAATACAATAACGGTCACTTGATCAAACGATATAATTTTACAGATCTGATCATGTTTCAAAGATTTCTAGAGTAATTAAAGTATTTGAACTCTTACCTTCCCAAACCGAAGAGACTCATGGCTACAGTGACTCACTGCGTGCTGTGCTCGGATTTTCTTTTTTATTTTCTTTCTTTCTTTAGCTTAGCTCCAAGACAGAAAACAGTCTCTGCCCCTCCCTTCGCTATTTAGCTTTTTCTTGGTCTTTTTAATATAAAATATTTTCTTTCTTCGCGTAATCTCTGAAAAAGAAGACTAGGGCTGACCTGGAGTTGGAATTGAGGAGTTGTTGTAGGGCTTCAAGGGTTGTACTCTAGAGTGGGTCGGGAAGAGGCACATAGAAAATTTTTTGTTTCCTTCTTCTGTCTAGAATGCATGAGTTTGTACAATTTGGTGGTTGGCTTTAGTGCGCCTCGGGGTAATAAGAGCAACGGAGAGTTTATATTTAAATAAATAAACAAAATTGTTTAGATCATCCAATGGAATTATACATAAATATATTATTTTTATTATTGATTAATTTTAAATTAAATAATAATAATAATAGTTTATTAAATGGGCACATGATGACAGCGTATATCTACCCACACAAAATTTTCTTTAACACTATGTTTATTACAAAAATAAAAATTAAAAAGAAAAAAAATAATTTTTTTATTATTTAATTATACTATAAAATCATGAATCAAAAAGAATTTACTATTTTTTTTATTTAAACAAAAATATTCTCAATTCTAAATTTATTAATATTTATTAATAAATTAAAATTTATTATATTTTATAATTAAATATAAAATAATTAAGTTTTTATAAATTTATATTTATATACAATTTTATTAAATTTAAAAAAATATCTCAATTAAAATTTAAGAATTTATTCATTCATCCGTTATCAAAATAAATATTTATATTATTGTAACAAAATAAAGGGACCTGTTCGTTAATATCCTTTTTGACGGTATGCCCATAAGAGCAACAGATCCACCGCCTCAGACTCGATCGACGGTGTCTAGCAGTCTAATTTGCTTGGTTGCTGTTTCCATATTTCATGGAACTAAAAATACTGCCTTACAAATTCGAAATTTAGGGATTTGTGTGGGTTATTAGTGAGAGGAGAAGTCAAGGTGGATTTGAAATGAGGGATTCTGGTACTTTTTGTTCTTCAGTAGCTCAGCCACCGCTGTTCACGATGTCACAATGGCATGAGCTTGAGCATCAAGCCCTCATCTTCAAGTACCTCAAAGCCGGTCTTCCTGTTCCACCCGATCTCCTCGTCCCGATTCGTACAAGTCTGCAGTTGCTCTCTTCTTGTAAGCACCCGCCTTATGTTTCCTCTTTTTTTTTCCCAAACGGAAACTGCTGCATTCCTAGTTGTGGGGTTTGTAACGTAATGCCACTAACTTTCTTCAAGGATTCCTATTTTCTAAATGGATGCATACTTGTATCCATGCCAGAAGCAAAGATTCACGGGGAAATAATTTGTTTGAACTCAAATTCCGGGTAAACGAGTAGCCTTGTTAAGATGTGTTAAACTGGGAAGTTCCATGAAATGATGAACGCAGTCAGTCTTCAAAATGTTTATTTGTATAAAAAGGAAAATCACTCTTGTTTGGACATCTCCTTTAAGACCCTACCTGTTTGCAGTCTGATACTGGTCATTTTCTAAACACCTTCAGCTCTAGTAAGTTAAAATTTCTATGATTAATTTGTTGCACTTGATATTTTGTTTGCAGTGGGCTATTGTTCTTATTATGGGAAGAAAATAGACCCAGAGCCAGGCAGGTGCCGGAGGACGGATGGCAAGAAGTGGAGGTGCTCCAAAGATGCACATCCAGGCTCTAAGTATTGTGAGCGGCACATGAATCGAAACCGCTACCGTTCAAGAAAGCCTGTGGAATCACAAACTGGATCTCAGTCCTTGTCAACTGCAGCATTAGACATTGGAACTGGGAGCAGCGGCGGCAGTGGAAGTTTCCAGAACCCACCTTTGCACTCAATTGGTAATCATGATGGTCTGTGCTTTCCCAGCAACGTGCTGCAGTCAGAGTTGAGTTCTATACCCCACAGAATAAGTAAAAGGGAGTACAGGTACATCATTGTTATTTACACATTAGCATCTGCTTTGCTTGGAAGCACAAACCATTTTGCTATGGGTGTTTGCAAACTTAGAATCTACTCTCAAAGTGTACTGTGAGATGGTGTGGAATAATTATTCTGCAGTGCTGTGTCTAGGTCTAGGTTTTGTTTGCTGGTTGGAGTAACATGGCACTCTGATGCCATCTGGATATTAGATAACTTTTCTTTCATCTTTGATTTTATTTTGTTCTAGTGATGGATGAAATTTTATCACGTTTCATCTTGATAAAATGTTTGTGCTTATCTTTTTTTAAATTTGGTGCTGGACATTGTAGCTTGTATAGTTATTTATGTGATAACTTGATCCTTTGTTTCTTAAGGCCACATAGGTTTTCGCTATTTTTTTGGGGTTCTGTGGATAGAGAGAAATCAAAGAATTTATGAAGATTTGAAAGGAGAGGATTCGTCATTTTTGTGGGACAAGGTGAGGTTTTAGCCTCTCTTTGGGCTTCTAATTTCTTGGGAGTTTGGAGATGTCTCTCTTTCTTATTTCATTGACAAGAAAGATGTTTTCATAGACAAGATGGCCTCATTGGGAATTGCAGTTAGAACTGTGTTTTCATTGTAGGAGTTCTTTTGGCCCCATCTTGTCTTCACAGTTCAGCTTAGCCATACTTTTCTATAGTTTTTGTTCCCTTTTGGCTCTCTTGGACGTCCTTGTTTTTTGTGGACATCTTGCCCTTTTTTAGTAGATCTTTTAATTATTACTTCTCTTGTTACTCGGCCAAAACAAAAAATAAAGTAAAATAAAATAATAAAAAAGGCCACACATTATTTCAGTTGCTAGTGCATAATCTGTGTAAACGTGGTACAAACTATTCTTCATAGCTTAACTTTGTCTATTGATGTTCAAGGATTAAATATGGTCTATGCATTCTAGTTTTAATTAATTTGTTTCTTGCTAAAACTGAAAAATCCATCTCTGATTGCGTGAGAATATATTGTAACATCTTTCTCTGAGAATTACCAGCCTAATGCTCCAAAATGTACAATTTAATGATGTAGCTGAATATTATTTGGTTTAAATTTTAACTGGAGCATTTATTCATCAATGATAGATGTTAAATTTGAAAAAATTGGATAGTCCTCTCATTAATCTTTTGATGATTACTAAAATAGCTCTGATTTTCAGTCTCTTGTTTGTATTAAGAAGGGAATCCATATAAATTGTTTCTTCTTGGCATGTGCACTTTGTACAAGAACTCTAAACATGTTAGGCATTGGTTGAATTCTTTTTTTTTAATATAATTTTTAATTATGTTAAATAGAATATCTTGTGGGTGGGGATTGGTGAACTGTAAACGTCTTTTGTTTGTCTTACATTTTACTCTCTGCAGCATCCTCACTTCTTCAAAATCTGGGAAATGGAGGAATGCTAAAATATGTGTGAAATTCAGTTAATATTTTTTTTTGAGAAGATCACTGATTTTTTAGTCGATGTCCATTATCGCTTCCATTTAAAAGATACCTGTATCTTTGTTTTTTAAGTAATTTGCTTCCCTTTTTCCTTGATCTGATGGATGGAATTTGTTTGCTTGTTGCTTGAGAGTCCTATCTTTGTTGTAGAAATAAGCTAGAGATTATTAAAGGCATTTGATTAATTTTTGTTTGCTTAAGGGAATTTTGTGTGTGTGTGTGTGTGTGTGTGTGAGAGAGAGAGAGAGAGAGAGAGAGAGAGAGAGAGAGAGAGAGAGTGGCAACAATGGAAAGATTCCATTAATAGTTAGCTATAGGCCTTAAATGCTTAGGTTGCTTGTATTAGGCATTGTCAGCCATTGCTTGATGCTGGCCCTGTCATTGTCTTTATTTCATGTTTTGATTGTTGGTGACAATATGGCCATGCTTTCACCATTCATGGAAAAATGTTGGCTATGATCTTTGGAGATTTATTGTAAGGTAGGTGCTTTGCCCAAGCTCTTTGTTCAATGTCTTGTTTGACAATCTTCTTATCTTTCCTTTGCCATTATTAACAAGTGCTGAATGACTACTAGGGTTCACTTATAAGCTTTATCATATGATTTGTATCTAAAAAATAGTTTGATGAAATTAAAGGACCCTCTATCTGTCAAGCCATATTAATTACCCAGGAGTTGGTTTTTGCATAGGTTAACTTACTAAGATTAATTATCAGATTCCAAATCATGATCTGGTATATTCATCTTTTATTGGAGGAAAATCATGTTGATGTGAGCACATATAATGACACAGGCTTGCATGAAGCAACAATAGGTGGGCAAAAATGGTGTTCTTTCCTTGATTCTTGGCAATGTAAAATTGTATTTTGGAAAAATAATCGAAGCCCTGTCGTACAAGATCCACATTCAAGCCCAGGAAGAAGAAAGAAAGGAAGAGGACAGCCAAATGTAACATCTTTCTCGTTTTGTGCACATCCTTGGATGAGGGAAATTTCTTGCTTGCATTCAATACTAACATGTATTATGCGTCAAGTTGTATTGGCTAGCTGTGAGAATAAATGGAAAAGTCAAAATGCCCCACAGTTGACAAGCACCAACTTTTGTATGCTCACCTTATATTCTGGGATGGGATTATGTCTGATTTGAAAAGAATTCATCCCAAAAATTAACTCAAAAAATTCATCCCAAATAAATGGCATGTCATGCAGCATTTGTTAAGTGGATATTGATTTTTCACAATTTTCTAAAGAATTTTTTTCACCATTTCACAATCCACATGATGAATGTCATCTCATTTGGGCTAAGATATTTTGGGATAACTTTTTTAAAAATTCAACCACCAATATTTACATCAAACTTAATAGCAAACTTTGGAAGCCCATATAGTGATCTCTTTCATTCCTCTCTCTTTTTTTTCTCTGGGTTTGTTTGGCCATAGTGGCAGCATGTTTGATTGTCCTGATATCTTTTTTATTATGTCAATAAATTTGACTTGATTAAATTTAAATAACATTGCAGATAAGTAAATCACTATTAAGTGGTCAACACAGAGAAAGGATGTGAAATCCTGCTTCCTTATTGAAACAGTTTTGTCTTAATATGTGAGCTTCTAGCTGCATCAACTTCACATTATTATGTGTTTGATTATCATGCAAATGATGTAATCCATGGTATTCATTTCTTGGACCTGATGCTTTGCTTCACCAGCTTAAATCCAAATTCTGCATTTTTTCACTTCAATTATGGCATATTAGAGTTAGAATTTGTTTTCAGTGGGTTTGTGATTATTAAGTTTTAGATAACTCTGAAATGGGGTTCCAAGCTTGCTTTTGTCACTGCTTTGGCAACATCATAGCTGAAAGAATGTGAATAGTTTTTGAAGGGTGGTATGATAGAATTGGGTTGAGGGTTTCAATTTAAGGCAGAATCCCTGGACTTGTAAATCTTCAGCTTCTTTATACTGTCTTTGATATTAGTAAACACATACCAGGAGCCAAATATAGATGCTTAGAACCTACAGGGCTCCAAGAAAGTGGTGTACTTGGTTTAAAAGCCTTAAATTATTGACTGATTTGTAATTTCCACATCCATTTGATTTTTGACTGACTGATAAGCAGCTTTTTTGAAACTCTAGTTCTACAGATTAAAATGTATGTGAAGAAAAAGTCCTCAAAGTTTCCAAATGGGTTATTACCACAAGTTCCTTGAAATACAAAGCAATATTTAGGTTCATCTTTTCTTCAAATATGGTTTTTCTTTCATCTTTTCTTCAAATATGGTTTTTCTTAGTCATCTTGGTTTTGCATTAAAATTTCTGCTATTAATCATTGTCAGTAGGAGCCTTGTTATATGGAACATCATTGCATGCTGGACCAGTAGCTTTTTTGGACCTTATCTTTTAGCAGTTATGGTAATTTTAATGGCACTGTAGTATCTAGTACTAATTGAATTTTATGTTCTGCTAAAATTTCTTATGTTGCTTAGTATTAAATTTTGAAAATGGTGTTTAATCTTGCCATGTTTTACCCTCATAGGAATCAGTTGAAGTTATAGGTGGTCCAAAGCTTTTGTCGCTAATGCACAGGCAGTGTACAGCCAACAAAGTCCATCCAAATTTTGATTTCTTGACACTGAATGCTGATTAGCTTTGTCCCTCCAGGAATAGGGGGGGAAACTTTCTATGTTGTACCAACTGATTGAGGATGGTTTTTAGTTGCTTGACCGTTTGTAGTTGTTCTGAATGGAAGCCAAGCATTTCAATATGCTTGATTGTTATAAGATTTTGACATTCTTATGCATGCTAGAGAAATGATTAGAGAAAATACTTGTGCTTATAGATCATAATTAATTTTACTGCTTTCTCATGTATGACTGGCATGATCTTTGGAATTCTCGAACTTCAATGAACTGGAAATGAGAGATAAATTAGAGGGTAAAATAAGAACTTTATTTGTGCTGTTGTGGGTTTGCTCATCTTGTGCTTTTGAAATATCATTTATAGGATTGTCCCTACCGGTTATTTTATCTTCTTTTCTTTTTTCTGTTGAATGGAAGTAAGTTCCTTGGATTGTTATTCTGTTAGTGATTGTCTTGTTAGGTAGCCCATTGAAACTAGCCAACTTACATGTGAGTGGACAATACAGGTGTCTCCAAGGACCGAAAGCTGAAGCAGGTGATGGTGTCATATCAGTGGCTTCTGAAAAAGTGAGGGATTTATGCATAAGATCTTCCATGGATAGTGCATGGCGCCTTTCATCATCCCAAAGTCCAGCAGTAAACTCGTTATCAGACCAAAGGGGTGGTGATTTTTTGCAAAACAGCTGCACTGCATTGCGGATGCTACAAGATTTTGACCCACTGATTACAAATGACGCAATATCAAAGCTAGAGCAACAACATTATTTCTTTGGCAGGGAATTTGGCTCACAAAGGTCTTTGAAACAGGACAATCAGTCTCTTCAGCCTCTTCCCAATGAGTTGCCCAAAACCATAGATTTTGGTTACAATCTTGATGATGAGAGAGCCATTAAGAACTCATTGTCCACAACCCAGCTGTCTATGACCATTCCCTCTGAATTTTTTGGAACAAAGGGTAAGCCTCTTCTAGTCTAATCCAATGCTTTCAAACTGATAATTCGTTATCCTGATGCTTAATTTGGTGCAGGTGCCCCTATGGACAAATTTCTGAGTTAGAGATGTTTTGGGCCATTAGAAATTTGGCTTCCAGCTTACTATATGCCCTTGTATCATCAAGTAGAGTTGTCGCTTTGACTGTAATGGCAGCTTGTGTACTTGTAAGCACTTTTTCCTTCTTCTTCTAGCCAGTTTTAGGCAATAACTGTTTTGGGTTTATGCTCAAGTTTAAACATTTCCTTGTTGTGTAGACTAAAATGTTTTCTATTTAGAATAAATGTGCTACAATTTTACAATGCTTGACAATGGAATGGTCTGTCAAGGGGCAGCTTAATTTGGGTGATATAGCATTTTCAGCTAGCTTATGAAATGAGTGGTGTTATATAATGCATGCAGGTTGCGGACATAAAATATCAGTGTTATATTATTCATGCAAGTAATAGTTTTTGAAATTGGTTAGGCCTCTTGGAATCAAAGCAAGAGCAAGTAAGAGGCTTAGGGATTGAACTTCCCTGAGTCAACTTCAAAGGGTGATTAATTAGTTTGGGTTTGAGTAGTGGTGGGTGGATTAGTTTAATTTGCGTTTGAGCTTGGGGTGTGGAGTAAAAACTTTAAAAATAAAAATGGAAAAGAATGAGTATTTGCATCTTCTTTCCTTCCTTTTTTAGGAAAAGAATAAGAAGTAATGGTAGAATAAACTAAGATAGCAATTTGCTACATGTTTGTCAATGGTGGTTTGGCTATAACATGCCGAACGTACAGTATGCTTAAATTTTTATATTAATTCTTGAAAATTTTATGTTTGTATTTTAAAATTTTTATATTATGATTTAAAATCTTATATTAATTATTTTAATTATATATTTTTTATTTAAATTATTTATGTTGTTTATTTTAAAGTTTACTTTAAAAAAAATTATTAATTTATATGGAAATAATTTTTATGTTAATTGTTTGAAATCACTGTACAGTGTGTGTGTGTATTTATGTATGTATTAAGGGCAAATTGTAGTGCATGTATTGATTGATGCATACGAATCAATGGAGTCGTTGGTTTCCATATCAATTGAATGAACTTGTAGACAAACTTATGAGCTAAATCTAGTTTGTAATGGTTATGGAGCCGCCGTCCCAGGCCCAGGCAGTTCTAAAAATCACGGCCCTCTGCCTTAACTGTGATTGTTTTCCTCCTCTCATTTCCTGGTGGCTTTAATCTGTCCTCTCGCGTGGTGCGCTTCGCTTCTTGGTGAAGAATTTGGGGAGAGCACAGAACCTCACTAATTGCAGCGAGAAGATTAATGGGTAGACTACAATTAGCAACTACATATTTTAGTAAAATCCCATCGTAACTATCAATACTCAAAATAAAATTATAAATTTTACTTGTAAATATCAATATACATTAAATGCGTAAAATACTATGAGTGCTATTATTAATTATTTTTAATAATAACTATAATGCTTAAAAGGAGAATTTTAGCCTCGGGGCTAGGTGGGTTCATGAGTCACTCAGTTTAATAACTGTATTGTCTTTAAATTCTGAATTGTGAGTTCATTTAATAAAATGAATTATACCTTTGTCTGTGTTTAAAAAACTTGCCGCCGAAATCTCAACTAATTTTTCTACTAATATTTAACTTCCGTCCCACAATAGTTATGGCCTAAACTTCAGCTTCTCTCAATACCACACCAGATCTATAGCCATCAAGCACACCTCTATACTAAACCAAGACTATAACTATCAAGCTATAACTGGCCCAAGCTCACATAGAAAACTATAAAGCAACCAAATCAATAAAATGAAAGCATCCTTTCCGTCTACCCTTTCTGAAATTTTATAATGAAGAAAATACAAGTTTTTGTAGGGTTTCTCCATCCCCCCCAATGCTGTACCATCAAATCAAGGAGAAACAAAGGGCTTAGCAAATTTGCCAGTTGCTACACTACGATGCAAGCAACTCAAGATGATGGTTCAGTGAGATATAACAGTGATAATTCATGTATGCTATTAAATATAAATATACATACATACATACATATATATATATATATATATATGCAGGAGAGAATACCATCCACCTACACCATTTTGCACAAACTGACTTCTCTAGAAAATGTGTTCGCTAGTAAAGTTCTTGCATGCCCTAAAATAATGCACTACATAGCTGACACTTCCTCATAGCATTTACTCCTTTGAACCTGCAAGTGAGGGATTCCATTACTTGATTTACCGCAGAAAAATTATTAGTAAGAACAATATAAACATTGAGCAGCAGGTTTGTAAAGGAAAACTAGTTCTATTTCAGAAATTATCAAATGTGATGCCACATATCGAGTGATGTGCAAGTCATGATTTGAAAGACGAAAAATAGCCATGGTTTATGGAATTTTGCACACATCCAAGGGTTAGATTTGAAAATAACAAACAAAAGCATGCGATCACTTGAAAGATGATGTTTATTAACTCAGAGATCTGCAGAGCAACTTTGCAGTAACTTGCACAGCAGTATAAATTGTTTGTGTGGATATGATGATTATAACTTTCTATTTACACAGGCTGTTAGTGATATTTTATGCATCAATTTTCACAGGGACAGACATTTACATGATGCTTCCACCATTTCTAGTTGGTATATAAGCACAAACAAATAATTTTCTGTAATTAGCTAAAAAGAAAATAGGTAATCACAAAACACTGCCAGAAAACTGATTCTTTTCTTTGTCTGAAGCTGCTTCACCTCTGAAGTCATGTTTGGCAAAAATTCTGTACTTGGATCTTTCTCACACAAGGGTCATCAAGAACCACTACATACTTCTTGAAATGCTTACATAACTTTACAGCATTGTTCAGTTGATGCCACCAACCCACAGTTTTAACTTTCCAGAGCTTATTTGTCACTAAATCTTTCTGCTCTCACATTTCAAAGTGATTTCATACATCTTTTGGAAATTATTCATATTACAATATTTCACAAGAGTTTTCTGCTTTCAAACTGGATAATGTAAACAAAATTCTATTCTCCTACTGCATATGCAATCCCAGAAGTAACCATTACAATATGCTTCTACCAACAAGGTAAGAAGCTGCTACAATTAGACCAGCTTAACTATATCCTTTAAAGGATTCATCTGATACATGATATTATCTTCAAGGCTCATAAATTGTGTGTCTGCCAAGGCTTCTTGGGCATATTACCTATTAAATTACAGACATGCATGCTCAAAGAAGGATTACAAGGGATCAGCGTGGCAAGAATTTAGAAGCAGAGCTTGTGGTCTTATACCACTGTAAATCATAGGAAAATAGATCTTGCAACTATAAATTACCAAGAATTATACTATAATAGAAAATGTTTAAAATGAAAATATTGTTGAAGTGTCTTTACATATTGATACAGCAGTTTTTCGAACAGTGAGATGCCATGCCATCATACCCATGCATCACCCTAACATTAACCTATGCCTTTTGAGGGTGGAACACACTGCCAAAAAGTTTCAAACATTCTTGACATTATAGTATCTAAAAGTTTGACATAGCTTGTCAAATTGAATGTTGATTTATATAATTACTCTGTAACTATCACACCATACTAAAATCACTCTCATTGAGATAATAGTAAATTTATCACCAACATACGGTGAATAAAAGGTAGAAGTAAATTAAATACTTCAATTCATTTCAACTTCAACAATAAGTAAATGCAATATGAAATTCCATTAATCAAAGAAAAGAAAGGAAATGAATGCAAGAAAAGGAAAGAGATAACAAGAAAAAATGAGAAGTGGGCAAGAGTGTATGAAGTACATTCTAAAAGGAACCTGCAAAAGCTTGTGCAGTCTTAAAACTCCTGCAAGCTAGAAGTTTGCATTACCGTTTTCAGATCTAGCAAGCCAATGTATCATATTATCATGATCAACCTTGTGATATTTCCATAACACAATGACCGCATGGATTTCAAGCTCAGTCACCCAATGACTACTACAAAATTTCAGAAAATGGATTTTAATATATATACATACATACATACATATATATATATATATATATATATATATATATATATATATCCTGGCAGGCACTCCCAACCTTTTCTCAGATGCTTGGAATAAAAGCCAAAATCCCACTGAGCTATAGGAAACAAAATCAGTTTTCCAACTGCATTCCCAATCAAACCCTAAACTGAATCTGGGCTTTATAAAGAGCATCCATCAGAAATAACTAGCCTCTATTTCTTAACTACATTGAATGGCTTTATCAGGTAACAGAAAAAAATTTTTAAAAAAAAGAAAAGAAAAGAAGAAGATTTGGGATATGAGATGTAGGTTCTACTTAAACACGGCAATCTTCTCCTTTAGTAGAGTGTGGCAGTTTTACCAAAACTATTATTTCTGTACACCCATTAACATCAAATTACTAGCATGTCTGCTTGGTTTTATTTCCAACTAGTTAAATATCCACATTTGAAATGTTCCTTTATCCTTCTGTATCAAATTGAAGCAATTAAAAACCAGTAGATATGAAGGTATCTATGCTATTTCTACATGAATCCATTTAAACAGATTTGGAAATGGATTTGGACTACAACTGATAGCATTCAATGACTTATCTATAATAATTTAAAGTAGTGACCTCAAACTCCGGATATTACTACCCTCAATTATTCATTTGCTTATACCTGAATTAAACATCCACAAAAGGTCCAGTGAGATGAAAATAATATGAGCTGTTCAAATTTGGACATATGCCAGTTGATTATACACATTTACTCCATTGCTTAATGTGATCAAGATGGAGGAAGGCGTCATTTAGTAGGTAGAATATAATATGCAAATATGGGAGTCATGAAAGATGCAACAATAGTTTTATTATGCTGGCAAAACAAAGTTAATTATATAAGACCCTTTGCTACTAATAACAAACCCTTTTATCAAACATCTAATTTTTTATGTCGCTCAACATCATTCAGCATTATATTCCCAAAACACTTCCCCAGAATATATGCATATTTGAATTCATGCCACATCAATAGCACCACAAAAGACATTTTTCAGTATCCAAACTACAACTTTGGCTATGTAATTAAGAATGAGAAACCCCAACTGTGAAGTACAACATTAAGACCTTCCAATTCTGAAAAATTCAAACACAAGTTGCATCAGCTACCATACCTTTACGAGGGTGGAAGAATTGAAAGCCAAATCTTCCCAAACTTTCACCAAAGGACTTAATGGGTACAAGCATCATGCTCTTGGCATCATATGCACCAACCCCTTTTTCCAAGAAATATTTTCGGTTAAAGCTAGAAAACCTTTCTGTGGCTTCTCTTTGCAAACCAGAAACCTGAGGTGCAATATTATTCCAGCCATCACTGGCACAAGTTATTGCATTTGATAGGGCAATGTTCAAGGCACCCCTTTTTGTCGCATTAATAGCTGTAAAAATGAACAAAAGCATTAATCAGTTAACTCAAATGGGTAAGAGCAAAAGGCAATCAAATTAGCAGTAGGAATGAAATGGTTGAATTTATAAGTAAATGGATAAAAGAAGAGAAGTGCACCAGTAGAAGGAAGTTGGAAGAGAAAATTAGCAGGAAGACCAATACCAAAACCAGCTAAAGTAATGCCAACACTAAAACCAACACCGCAGCCTGCTCCAACGTAGCCAATAACCTCAGGGCCAAATCCGGGACCCCAACCAACACCACAGCCAATCCCAAAACCCATTCCCCAAAATGCTCCAGAAGTGGGATGCACCGGATTCCATCTCTCGTATCTCCTGAACAAACCCTTTATTATCATTACCACCTGATTTCAATAAACCAAGAATTCAAGTAAGACGTTATATTCATAATTAATCACAATTCCTGAAAACACACACTTGTTTAACAAACTAAGCTAATACAGTATGAGAAAGAATAGACATAGACATATACATATGAAACTAACAATTTCGTGACGATAGGCATTTAAATTAAAACGTTCAGATAATAACAACATAGCCATTACCATCAATCACCGACTGCTGCTATTTATATTTTTAATTTTTATTTGTATCGACTATTCTTCTTACTTTGTAGGCCACTCCGATTCTCCATGTTATATCATTGCTTAGCTGAGCTTGTGAGAACTAAGAACCACAGATTGGAGGGGGAGAGCTTTTCTTCGTTAGCAGATAGTCTCAAGCAGGCCTGCGTTGTTCCTTTCCTTGATGTTTTTGGGTGTCTATGTAATCTCTCTCTAGAAGATTTGTTAAATTAATTTAAAAATATTGATTTTAGCCAAACAGTAACTTATCTATTACTAGTGTTTTAAGATTGTCGGAAGCCATAAGAGTAAAAAGAAAGTTAAATTACATTAAAAAAAAATGTGGTATTATCACAATATAATTTAACATGTTAATTTGTCCGATAATTTCGGATAAGAATTTGTATTCTTAGTATTGTTCTATGTCTATTGAAGTTTTTGGTAAAAGACTTTATAATAGTGGCTAGGTATAAATCTTCTTCTCATGGAACCTTTAGTTTACTCTGTATTTATAAGTCTCTTATGATTCTTTTTTTTATTGGTCACTAACTGATTCCACTAAATAGCATAATTAGCAAATTCAATCACTGCTAACTTTACTTTCTTCTCTTAAACAATCAAAAATTAACTTTATTTTTTTTTCTTTATTTTTGATAGACTTTGAGAGATCATTTTTACTTTGGAAGGATGATATTTTCATTTTCATGTTAACTTCCTCTAAACCTAACTCTGCCCATTTCAACTTTAGACTCTTAATCATCCTCATTCCTAATTCTAAACTTATTTTTATTGTCAAATGCATATAAAAGAATAGGTCAATACCTATTTTGTCTACCCCTTATAAACTTTTTATTAGGTTGCCTTTTTGTATGCTAGCTATTACTTCGTCTTGTCAATCCATTCTATCCCTAATCTTTTTTAAAACAACATTCATTCACTCAAATTACTATTTGTATAATTTATATCATATAAAATGAATTCTCTTTTTTAGTTGTTAAGTCAATTTTGTTTGACAATTTAGAAGAAAGATATCAATAAAAATATTAGCAAAAAATGAAATTAAACCCTAATCTGCATGGTCCATCAATGTCTAATTTCTTGATATGGCACATGCACTTCACAAACTAGGTTGCCTCTTTTTTAGCTTGAATCACATGAATTAATGCTCAATCCTCATCTTTTAAGCTCATCTTGAATGTTAGTGTTTTGTTAGATAAACTTGGCCCAGGTAGATTGCACCAGTCCTTGCATTGCTTCCTGGATTCTCTTTACTCTTAATCTTGTTACTGGCCCATTTGAAACATGTAAGGGATCTTTGATAACCAGTCCATTAGAGTACATATCAGATTTTTTCCACATCAAATACAGTTTATGACATCTTCCTCCACCTAATCTCATGAAATTCTCATCGTGCCTTCATCTTTAAATTATTGAATGTGTTCCACTTACGATTTAGTGCATCAGCCATAATATTTGCCTTACATACTTTGCCGAGTCAATAGTTGAATTCTATAGATAAATATTTTCAGCGAGCTTATTTTCTTGCATAAGGACTCCTCTAATTACTAAAGTCCCAGTGTCTTTATACCTCAAATTGTTTAATAGAGTCAGGTAAGACCAATGCATGCTCTTTCAAAGTGGCCCTTTTCAAATCGTTAAGTATTTCTTAACACTCTTAAATTAATACGAAGTTTGATTCTTCTCCAGTGGATTGGTTAAGTGCATTGCTATTGTTGAGTAACTTTTGATGAATTGATGGTAGTAGTTCACCGATCCAAAAAAAGAAAGTAGTTCCAACACTAAGGTGGGAGGTTCCCATTCTTGAATATTTTGTTATAAACTTTTCATCTGCACAAAAAATTCCATCTCTAATCTTAAATTATGCTTATTAAACGTCTGAAATAACATGTTTACATTATTTTACATAATCACACACACACACAAATAAGACCATGTTCAAGAGTAGTAATAATATCAAATATTCATTATTACAAATAAGTGTGTAAATATTATCTTGTTTTTTTAATTACATGTTTATTTTTAAAATATTAATAATTTTAATAATTGTATTTTAATATATTTATATTAATAAATTCATAAATAAATATTAATGAATAATTAAGGGTATGTAGTAATATAATAATCTAAAGTGAGTATCGTACTTCTTTTGGAATAAATAATTTCTTATAAATATATGTTATAATTATTCACATATTTAAGTTGTAATTTATTAAAATACGAACAAAAATTTGATATTTTGGATGCATGCATGAATAAAAATGATTTCTTAAATTTTATTGTTGGTTTCAAAAAACATTAGATTTTATGAAAATTTGATCAAATTGAAAAGTATATTTCAAAAGATACCAAGGGGTTTACTCTTGGTATAGTCTCAGAAAACCCTATCCTTTTTCCTTATTGCACCCCAAGGTCTACAGAGAGGGGTAGAGCAGGAATTGTAAGTTAGGAGATCACAAGAATAAAATAATAAAACTAAAGAGTCTAATTGTGTTTTTTTTAAATTAATAAATTAAAAAATAAAATATTCATATTTTAATTTTGAACTAAATTTAAATTTAATAAATTTATGGATTGATTTATTGTCTTTTTAACTTAAACTATCAAAGTATAAAACATATTTAGTAGATAAGGGACTAAAGGAAGGATTCCAAGTAAAATATGTACTGCAAACGTTACTTGCAATTGTAATAGATAAGGAATAAATGATTTGTCTGATAATATATATATATATATATATATATTTATTTGTCAAAAATCTAAAAAATATTTAATAGACAAGGGTTCAAATACTTATTAAAATTTGAGGAAGGTTTCCAAATAAAATATTTAACTATAAATATTTAATAAATAAATTATAATAATTTTGAATTACTCTAGTCTAAGAATCCGTTTGAGATTATAGTGATTTTACTATGTTTTAAAAATATATTTAATGATATTAAATTTTATTAGGCCTTGCTAATTTTTTTAATATTTAAAATTTATTTTTTTAATTATAATTTGAAATTAGCTTTTTTAATATCACAAAAAAGCCAAGATTCCATCACATAGAAAAGCTTAGATGCTATGTGATAAATTTTTATTAATTGTGTAAGAATGCTAAGGTAACACTCTTAGGCAAATCTCTTATGTTTCCATTTGTGGATCAAATTGAAATGCAACGTGACCCAAATTTTTAACATAGGTCCAAATATTATTAGTTTTAAATTATATTTACTATAATTTTAATTTATTTTTTTCACTTTCAATATAAATAGATTTATGCATAGAAAATGAATTTTGCAATATAAGAGTTTGACATTCATAAATTTTATTTTATTTTTTGGCAAAGTATAAGCATCACATAAACTAAAATTTTGCCAAAAAAAAATTCGAAAAAGATAGAGCTGGTTTATTACATGAATTTGTTGTGTGAAAAATACATTAGCCTCCCATAATGTCTTGATTTTCTTTTTTTTTAATAGTGAGGTATTTTTAACTTAAGAATTATTTTGGAGATTAGTTAAGCACGAGGCGATATTCCATTAATATCCATAACATTCAAAATTTTCATACTATGAAACGAACTCGCTCACCTGCAGAAATTGAATTACAAGAAAAGGGTGCCAATGAATTTTATATTATTATTTATATATCTTAGCCCACGTGGGAATTTTAAAAAAAAATCACAAGAGTCGTCCGCCCCGCCAGAGTCATGAAATTTTATCATATATTTAAATATGGCTACTCTGCCTAACTCTAACGTATCAACTGTTATAAACTCACCAATAAAACTCATAATAAAAAATGGTGCTTGTAAATTTATATTCACATTAATATTTCAACTTTTAGAGAATTTTTTTTAGGATTAATATGTATATATATATATATATATTATTAATTTTTTAAGTAATTAAGGTGATCGTATTTTTTTAATTACGAGTAATAATTAAATAAAATAATAATTTTTTTAAATGCGATTGGTATTTTATTTATTTAAATATAATTGGTATTGCCATAAACAACACGGACATGGTCGATAATAACCCGCCTTGAATTTACTGTACCGCGCCCCACCACGACATCGAGCCTTATCCCTTCCTAGCTTCTCCAACTCCACTCTCTCTCTGTGTCTGTTAGCTAAGGGCGTTTATGCCCAGTCACGGAACTTTGAATAATTTTTAGCTTAGTCAGTGAGATCAGAATCTCTTGAAAGCCAAAATTTCTGTTTTTCTCTCATACTCTTTATCTCAAGCAAAAAGACGAGTGAATGGCTGCCACGGCATGGCCATATAAGCTTTCTCAAACACGGCCCAGATGTAAGGTAATATCTCTATCTCGCAATTTTATGTTTACGAGTTTAATCTGGAAATTTCATGAAGAGTAATGGTGTATCAGTCGATGGTTTTATCGTCTACTTTGCTAACATGGCTCTCCAGATATTGGGAAACAAATTTTGCTTCTAGTTGACGATAGAGTTTTCATATTTTAAAACATTCATAATTTGCGTAGGGAAAATTTTGATTATACAAATTAGTTTTGTTAGTACATCAAATTACTGCTTAATTTGTAGTATGAGCTTTATCCAACAAAAAGAATACAGTGAGTGTCTCATCTTCCTTATCTTAAGGGAGTGAATTACTATAGTGTGATGTACAAACATGCCATAAGCTCATTTCTTAAGGTTGACTTACCCATCTTCATATGGTTAGTTCCATAAGCCTGGTGAAATTGTGTTTTGTTGCAGATTGATTTTATAAGTTATGAACATCCGGATTCAGTTACAAAACTCTCGGTATCATCCTCAATCACCATCCGAACTCATTTAAGGAAAGACAAAACCATGGAATCCATTTCATTTCCAAGAACACCACCACCCTTAACATCTTCATTCTTATCTACGGAACAAGTCTTCAAGTTCCCAGCTTCCAAAACAAATCAAATGTCAAACTCAACAACTTTGTTGTATGCCACATTGAATAGTCCAAGAGGGTTTGGGCCTTCTCCAAGGAAAACCAAAAAGACCAAGAAGTCAAAGACTGGCTATGAAGATGATGATAGTGATGAAGAACCAGAGGAAGGCGTAATACCAGAGATAGTTTCCAACAGAATGATTAGCAGAATGGGATTCTCTGTGGGAATCCCACTGTTTATAGGGCTTCTATTCTTCCCCTTTTTTTACTATCTCAAAGTTGGTTTGAAAATTGATGTTCCTACGTGGGTGCCTTTCATTGTTTCGTTCTTCTTTTTTGGCACTGCTCTTTTGGGGGTAAGTTATGGCATTGTGTCATCTAGTTGGGATCCAACGAGAGAAGGCTCACTATTGGGTTGGAATGAGGCGCAGAAGAACTGGCCAGTCTTTTGGCAATCTCTTTGGGGTGGATCTCGCAAGAAATAATATTTCAGTTCTATAGGATCCTAATGGACATTTTCTCTTGGTGTTTGTTTTACATGATTAATAATCGCTGGTCTTGGGTCTGTAAATCTTGGTTCTCTGTGTCCGAACTCAGATTGGGCAAGTCTAATTTCAATAATACACCTAATTTTCATTAATTTCAATGGAACGGAACGCTAACATGGACAGTAAATTACGAAATTAAAAAAATAAAAAAAATAAATAAATTATATTTTATCATGTATTTTGACTTGACAATAAGTTAGTGCCTAAACTCATCAAGGATAACATATAAAGTTGTATTTGGAAATATAGTTGTTTTATCGTTTTCAAAGCTGGGAGGATTGTTATTATGGACCAATCATTGTGTTAGCCGTCAAAGGGTTTGATTCAAATAAACAATAAGGTTGCAAAAGAAGATTAATTGCCTAAAATTTTTGAAAAATTGTTAAAACTAGTCTTATTTTTATCCTTTTTTATATTTATAACCAACTCTAATTCATTCTTATCAAACTAATTATTTTAGACAATTTTGCCCCTAAACCCTAAAATACAATTTCATTTTTGCCCTCAGAATAATCAAAAGGTAAAAATAAACATCTTCCTATTTTCTTCCCATTTCGTCACTTATCTTCTTCTCATCTCGTCACCGTTGCTTTGCCAATCAATTGCGAATTTCGCCTTCTACAACATACAAAATAGAACAAGTACAAAAAAAAAGTTAATACAAATATATTGTATAGAATTTTGCTTTCTTTGTGTGTTTAGAAATCATAAAAATATTTTTGTAAATAGACAAAAATAAGTTTTTGATGTAGTAGTTTATTTCTTCGTTGTTATTTTTGAAAATGTTGACACAATAGTGGAAATAGAGAAGTAAGAGTGTAGATAGTGTAAAATATAGTAAATATGGTCATTTCGGTGTGTTTGGGTGAGAAAATGCAGAAGACGAAGGAGGAAAGACGTTGGGTGAATTCGGCGGGTGGTCGAATAGTGGCGCGTGAGGCTTAATTTCTGCACCGGGTTCCCGGGGACCCAAGGCAAAAACACTCTGGGTCCGCGCGAGAACCCAGGGCCAAATTTAGAGCCAGGTCCCCCAAGACCCGGGCCAGGGCGCAAATTTTGCCGGGTCTCCAGGGACCCAAGGTTATAATTTTTTAGTCATTATATTAGAAAATCTATTCATTCAATTTATAATTATAATAATTATAAAGGTTATAAATATAATATTAATTACTAATTTATCTATTAATTTTCAGGTATATGGCTGAAATCACACCTGTTGGTGTTCGACATGAAGGATCATGGGTTATGTTATCTGACGGTTCAGAAAAATACTGCAGTGGAAGGGTCCCGTCTTATATCTGTACGAAAAGATATTAAGTACTATGAATTATTAACCGTAATATACGAGCGTACTAGAATTAATCCAACAGAATTTAACATTCAACTAAAAACTGATTTCAAAGATGCAGAGACGGAATCTTGGATATATGTTGATATCGATGACGATTATACTGTATCTGCTTTTATGCATAGTATTAGGCTGGAATGGTGTAAAGATCTTTCTATACTTTATCTCTCTGCAGAGCAAGTTGTTCCCAATGAGCCCAAGGTTCTGAAAGTAACGTGCCAGCTTTTGATGCAGAGGTTTCTACACAACCAGTTGTGTCTTCTTGGGATAGTAACTAGTTCGACTATGGCCAATATTATACAAATCCTATAGATCCCTTCACCAATACAGCGTGGAGCTTCAGTTAGCCATGGAGAATATGTGTTTTGTCCCAATAAATGAAGAGCATGTACATGATTTCTTTCAGGCTCCGCCATTTGTGCAAGGTGAAGGTGTTGACATGGCTAACGAAATGCCACCTCATACGTGGAGGAATGATTGCGAAGACTGGCGATACTTACCTAGGTGCGAACTTCAGTCAGCAAGCTCGTGAAAGTGGCACATCTATCGAGGATTGGTGGTGACATGGCTGGTCCTTCAAGTCTTCCACATAGTGGTCGTCGTATGCCACTTATTCCACCATCATTTTCTTCAGGCGAGGATGCAATGTCCGTGTCTACATATAACATGATAGATGTTGGACAACTTTTCAATTCAAAGAAAGAGTTACGAGATGCATTGGGTGTATTGGCATTAAGGAATAATTTTTAGTTTCGAGTTGCAAAGTCAACGATAGATCGATTTGAGGTTAGATGTGTTGTTGACGGATGCAAATGGCGAATGCGAGCAACAAATACAGATGGGGAAGGTGGATATTGGTGTGTTAAGCGATTTGAAACCGAGCATACTTGTAGAAGCGACCAACTAAATCCAAGCCACCAGTCGATTTATTGGTGAATTTGTTATGGACAAATTCCAGGACCCTAGCAGGATTTATACTCCAAACAACATTCGTGATGACATACATCGAGAGTTTGAAGTCCGAGGTATCTTACCGCAAGGCGTGGCTAGCAAGAGAAGAAGCACTCAAATTAGCGTGTGGAGACCCAGCTGAATCATTCAACTTGTTGCCACAATTTTGTTACGTACTCGAAGAGAGGAATCCAGGTACGATAACGCATATAGAAACTGATGATGATGCAAACTTCTTGTACTTCTTCATGGCACTTGGAGTTTGTTTGAGCGGTTTTCGTACGTCAATTCGTCCTGTGATTGCTATTGATGGAACATTCCTAAAGGGTACGTATCGAGGCACCATGTTTGTTGCAGCTGCTCTTGATGGAAATGATCAAATCTATCCTGTCGCATTCAAAACTACGGGAAGCGCTTGGGCCTATTAAAGATCTTGTGTTTGTCTCTGATCACCACGACAGCATTATTAAAGGTGTAAGAATAGTCTTCCCTGAAGCATACCACGGGTTTTGTGCATATCATATTGAAGGGAATCTGAAAACAAAGTTCAAATTCAAAGACCGCAAAAAAGATGCATTTTCTCATGGGTTTCTACCAAGCTGCTAAGGCATTTGTGTTTAGTGAATTTGAAAAGCATATGGACAAGCTGAGGTTAGTTCACATGATGCTGCCAACTATTTGGAAAATGATGTAGGATTTCATCGTTGGGCAAGATGTCATTTTCCCATTCGGCGATACGACATAATGACCACAAACATTGCCGAAAGTCTAAATGCATTGTTGAAGGATGCACGGACTCTGCCCATCATGGCCTTAGCTGATTGGATACGTTCAGTGTTACAGTGGTGGTTTTATGAAAGGAGAGAAGAAGCTGCTAAACACGACGACAACACATATTAACTCTAGTCCGTTTATCCTATTTTGCACTATGAGTTCGAAGTTAGAGGTCGTGGCGAAATTGCAATAGTTGATCTTAACGCGAAGACATGCCAGTGCAGGCGCTTCAACCTACAACAACTACCGTGTGCTCATGCGATGGCAGCAATTAGATTCGTCAGGGGTAGTATGGAGAATTTTGCTCCAAATATTATCACAACGGTACACTATTAGCTGCGTATGCAGCCGAGATTCATCCTGTTGGTGATCCCATCTTTTGGCAAGTCCCCAGCGATATTCGGGCCACCATTGTCAAACCACCTATAGGTCGTCTCCCATCCGGTCAACCTCGGAAATACACGCATCCCATCTGCTGGTGAAGAAGTGGTCGTTCAGAGGTGTTCTTGGTGTAAGCAGCGTGGGTCACAATCGCGCAACTTGTAGAAACCCCTTGAATTTGGGGGACACTTTAAAGGGTTAATTTAGTTTCTGCTAAACATGACTTGTGCACTTATATATAATTTTTTTACCACTGTTTATTATGATGATTGTTTAATTTAGTTTGTGATTATGATTTGTGCAATTATACATATATATTTTGTACGCCATATTTTGTTGTATGATGATTGTTTAGTTTAGTTTATGATTATGAGTTGTGCAATTAT
This sequence comes from Xylocarpus granatum, assembly GCA_019650275.1. Taxonomy (NCBI): domain Eukaryota; kingdom Viridiplantae; phylum Streptophyta; class Magnoliopsida; order Sapindales; family Meliaceae; genus Xylocarpus; species Xylocarpus granatum. The sequence continues at coordinate 19,629 of BNST01000517.1, read as the reverse complement.
ATATATATATGTTGTACGCCATATTTTGTTGTATAATGACTGTTTAATTTAGTGTCGATAAAGCACATATTATGTTGTGTATAGAAATGATTGCCATTCGGTATGACCAACATTGCATACAACTACATCAACAACACCAACACGATCAATACATCAACAGAAATAACTAAACCAACACAACATAACCACCACGATCAGCGCATCAACAAACCAACACAAACAACAAAACCAATACAACATCATGACCACAACCACCATCAGCACACCAACACAAACAACAAAACCAACACAATATCACCACCACAACCACCATCAACACATCAACACAAACACAATGTTTTTACATCAACGACACAACCACAACAATTTACGAGACTGGAATGGCGTGTTCGTGCTTGTGCAGTCTGGTCGCGCATCCCAAAATCCTAGGCTGCGTAGTCCCATCGGGAGTAGCGTACAAATGGGTTTCATAGCTTTACGGAGCTCGCTACTTAAATGTCCTCTGGGGGAGGAATCGAACACTATGATGCTATGCTTCACCAAGTCCACCGACATTGCCACCTAATGATCTCCGCAAATTAGCGCAGGTAGTAAGAAATAATCCACCGTCTTTCAAGGCTTATAGATACCCAATCGATCACCTCGGATTTGTATCTCAAGGTCGGAGTAGTCGGGGCCCTCATCATTCCTGCATCACCATTTATAAAGTAATTGGGTCTAAAAAGTTAAACAAAGAGGATTAGAAACTGAGTCAGTTGAAATGTAGTTATAGTATTCAAATAAATCATAAGCAAGTTGGGAATTTATACGCATATATAGGTGGGCATGCGCGATGGTAATATCCTGGCGAATACTATAGGGACACGCCAATTGTCGATGGCCCAACAGATAACAGTACTCATCAATGTGCTGCATTAATAAAAGAACGAATATTAAATCTCGCATTTATATACTACCAACTAATGACCAAGTGGGTGGGTAGAAAACTTACAGTATCTTCTAATTGAGAATCCACATCTGAAATACCACGCAGCCAACTCGGCGTGATAGTGACTGCCCTGTATCTCAATGGCCGCATCCGGTTGCTCCAACCAACTCATGTACGTAGCATAGACACTCTCGTCATACGGGCTAGTAGGGTTTATCACAGTATCTGGTGGATACTATGGCAATTCCCTGTTGGTCAGATGTGCGGACCCTTATCTGGGTTTTGTACGGGCTTCTTTCTTACGGGCCACGCCTGTAAACCCTACCGAATTGACTACAACCTACATCACCTTCACGCTCAGATTCTGACAGTATGATGTCACCGTCAAATGGTATGCTAGATTGGTCCGCTTCAAAACCTGTGTAACGCTGCAGTATACAACATAATAAAGTTATAGTAACAAAACATAAAAAATAGTATATATGATAGAATAAATAAACTAACCTGTGGTTGTTGATGGTCACTCAATGTCATCCATGCCTGCAGGTCTGCTGATAGCTGATCGACCCGACCTACAACTTCGCTTTCTATTCACTGCATGTTGTCGAGGATGTCACGCTCTATCCTCTCGACATCATCTCGTATATACATGATGTCCTGCCGCATGTAGTGGACCTCTGAATCTAAGGAATTGAACCGATCTGGTGGGTGAATAGTGCAATGGAGACAGCAAATATCCGTGTGACAAAACTAGTGATGGTGACCTCACCGAATACTATGCTGGTATTGGGGAATGATGATGTTCGAAACTCGCCGAGTGATGTGACATGACTGGCGAATGATGATGCAATGCAGGTTGGGAATGATGTGAGGCAGCTACTGAATGATGTGAGGCTGCTAGCGAATGATGAGACCTCGCAAGAGACTGACGCTGTAACAGAGAAATAACGTATGTTAGACAAATATATAACAATTATTATTAATATGTCAATACAATTATGAAACATACCTGTACATAATTCGATGTCGTTAAGACGCTACCCCCGTACGCACCTCGTAGTTGAATAATCTCCATCAATTCAACCACGTGAGGCAGTTTCAGCTCTACACTGTCAGGCTGTAGGGAATGAACTACCTAAAGTGTCTCTGATGCAAACAAATATCGTTGCAACATCGCGTACGATAGAAGCAAACTTATTCTGCAGGCTAGGAATACTCTCGTAAATCCACACCTGCATGGCATAAGTTATAGCATTATAAAAACAAAAACACCAAAAACAATTACATTTAATTTATTATCAATACCTGAAATGCAATTGACATCCCGCTGATGTTATATTTGCCCTTAAATTGCCGTCCACTAGCTGCCAATCGTGCGGCAGTGCTCTTGTATTTGTCGTGCTGATGGCAATGGATCAGCGCAAAGACTGCATGACGTAGAGATGGGTGGCAGATCCCCATGGGTATCTATTAAACTCTTCTAAATCCTCTAAAATACCTAATACCCAAAAATCGGCATGTGATCTACCATCCCTACCAAACAAAAACCTCTCAACCAAGTAAAAGAAAGGATAATCTAACTACATCTACATCTGAAAGAAAAAAATAATCTAATACATCAAATACTAAATCTAGATTGTCTAAGGTGATGACGTCTCTATTCTCAAATATCATATCTCTAAGACAAGAACTATCCTCCAAATGTAAAGTAGGAAAATGCCCACACTTAAGTCCGGTTATCAACCCAAACTCAACCCGTGAAAATTGGATTATCTGACTACCAACTAAAAACCACATCTCGTTTGGGTCACCATCTACATCTATCTCATACAACATCATGTAATGAATTAAGATAGGTGAATGATGTAAACTACCTATGTCTAACAAATGGCCTAAACAAGTTTGCCTAAACATACCTAATTGCGTCTCACTTAATTTATCTCGTATTTGGTCTAGCACCGCAAATCTCGCCAGACAACACGTCTCTGCGTGAAAGTGCTCATCTATCGGAATCTTCAAGCGAGGTTGAGTTGCCATTTTTACCTGCACAGATTCAATAAATAGTAATTGGTTAAAAATAAATAATAAATTATAAAAATAAATAATTAAATATCAAAATAATTAATAAAATATAAAAACAAATAAAAAATAAAAAAAAAGTATATTAAAATATCAAAATAAATTTAATAAATAAATAGTAAATTTAATAAAACATCTGGGTGCATGTGCCACACGCGCCCAGAGGAAAGATTGCCTTGGGTCCATGGAAACCCAGGGCAAAAGGGTCCTGAGCGCGTGTGGCACACGTGCCCAGAGGAAAGACTGCCCTGGGTCCACGTGAACCCAAGGCAAAATGGCCCTGGGTCCGCGGGAACCTAGGGCAAAATAGCCCTAGGTTTGCAGGAACCCAGGGCCCAGAAAACTGTCTAGGCGCGCGAATCACATGCGCCCAGACACACCATCTTTTCTCTGGGCGCGTGTACTTCACGCACCCAAAAATGCCTATTCACTCTGGGCGTGTGGAGTTCACGCGCCCTGAACGCCTCTTTTCTCTGGGCACGTGGAGTTCACGCGCCCAGAGACAAATCTGCAGCCATCGTCTTCCTCCTCCGTTTTCTGCATTTTCTCACCCAAAACACCAAAATGGACCTATTTCTACAATTTGCCCTATCTACATGTCTACTTCTCTATCATTGTGTCAACATTTTATCAACAACGAAGAAATGAACTACCACAACAAGTTTAATTTAGTGCTTTAATTACGAAAATTCATGCCAAAATTTGGGAAATTACTTGTAAACACACAGAGATGACAAAAATTCTATCCAATGTAAGTCAGACTAACCTTTTTTCTTGTTGTTGTTGTGTTGTTTCAACTAGCAAAGATGAAACTAGCAATTGACCAGCAATGCAATGTAAAGGAAATGAGAAGAAAATGAATTACGGTTTTTAGGGCTTGTGTTTTAGGGTTTGGGGGCAAAATCGTCCAAAGTGGTTAGTTTGGTAAGAATGAATTAAGATTAGTCATAAATATGAAAAGGGGCAAAAATAAAGTTATTTTCGAAAATTTTCTAAAATTCTTGAAGCGATAGAAAATTTCTTTTCATTTACTGCGGAAAATTTAATGTCAACTATACTATGTACAAGATCAATTAGAGCTATAGAGGCATTGGGTAACAGATATCAATTAAATCAAGAGTAAGGACATTGGATTGCATACCATAAAGTATATAGTCAAGTATGGTGAGAGAAGGAGTGCTTGAGTATTTTCAATGATGATTTTATAACCAGTGGATATACACATCATATAACCAGTAGATGGAAAATTTTTCTATCTACTTTCAATTTATTAGTATAATCATGTAGGCTTGCAGTAGAGCAGCCATGAACTTGATCTCACCTTTTTGAACATTGAATATTTCAAAACTTCAACGACTATAATTGACATCTAACAATATACCATGACTCTTAAATTATAATGAAGTACTATTTCATTAAATTTTATCATAATCGTATACATCATGTGGATAAAATCTTTTTATTGTCCAATTTTAATTGAGTAACGATTCATAATATATCAAAATTCTATACTAATGTTAATACAAACTATCGATTAATATACATTGAACTTATTACTACAAATTTTTTTATGTAACAATTAATTACTGTAATTAGAGATTTATTTTTTAATTATTTATTGATATTCATTAAAGAATTTGAATTCAGATCGAACCAGTAAAAACTCTGATCCTATATTTATTGAACCAATGATTCCATGTTTATTATTATTTATTTTCAAATGTGAACAACATATAACCAAATTAACTTCATCATGCAATACATAATTAATTTTATACTTGTACATTACATAAATCGTGTTCATATATACTAAATTCAACTATGATAATATACATTATATAGTCAAATTGATAATATGAATTATCAAAAGATCTAAATGAAAATATGTAATTATTGAATAATTATATTTAATTTCTTAATATTAGACTTAATTATATTTACTAATAGTTAAGTGAATGTTTTGCATTTGAGTTTAATTACATTTACTTAATAGTTAAGTGAATGTTTTGCATTTAAGTACAAGGGCTAAATATATAAAATAACAATTATTAGATGATTACCATTTTATCCATACTATATATTTATTTTCCAATTAAAGTAAAGGTAATTATGGAAAGGCATGGATACATTTAAATTATACAAAGGTCTTACTTTACCAACTTTTTAAAAGAAAAAATTGTCATAAACTCTAATTTTCTCTCCCAAATTTAGCCACTCTCTCTCCCTTACTTGGTTGCTGTATATTGTAGCATTTTCGTGATTTTAAAGGTATGTCTGTATCATATAATTAATCTAAATTAAAAATAAACTCATCTTTTATTGATATTTTGCATATATGTGATATATGTAATATTAGCACTCCAATTATTTGTTAAAATGTTTGAATGGTTCAATGATGCGTGTAACTCTGTATCATTCATTCAAATCAATCACTTTTTGAGAAAATATACGATAAACAACTTAATTATTCTTTCTTTAGAATATTTGATTGTGAATTTTACCCACGCCTGAGATCAAACAATCAGCATAAGTTGTATAACCTTCCAACTTCAAGGAAAAATTTCATTTCCTTTCCAAGTCATTTAGATTAATCTCAACTTCTCTTAGTTCCTTTGTCTTCACTCGCAGCTCAAGAAATAAATAATAGGCCATCTTAAAGCTACTTTAGCCACGTCAAACTTAGAAACTGAAATCCAGGCATAGTTATACTCTCATCAGCGATGCTTAACAAAAAGTACAAACCGAAAACAAAATCTAGAACGGTAAGTTGTTATTGATACAAAACCCAGAAACAAAATCATCTATGACCTCACAAAAGCAAGGGCACCAAACCTTGACACGGACTCGATGATTAGCATCTAGGGGCGAATTATTCAAACCTAAGCTCTGTCGCATGAAGAGAAAAAATTAATTAGGAAGCACGGGTGATTGAGGATGCAGGAAAAGCAATGAAGGATGAGAAATGGAAAGAGGCAATGAATGAAGAATACAAGGCACTCGTCAATAGTGAAACTTGAGATCGGTAAAACCAAAGATTGAAACAATAATAGTGAAAAATAAATGGTGTTCAGAATCAAGTAAGACCCGGAGGTAAGTGTTGCGAGATACAAAGCAAAGATGGTGGCTAAGGGACACACCAAATTGCTAGAACTGACTACACAAAAAACTTTCAGCCTTGCAATAAGATCCTTCACAGTGATGATGATTATAATGCATTTTTTAATGGAAGTCTGGCGGAAGAAGTCCCCGTCGAGCAACCAACCGATTTTGAAGACACAAAAACACCATTTAATGATTGTACAATTAAAATGGCATTGTATGGGCTCAAACAACGCCCAGGGAGTTGGTACGAAAGCTTAAGATCAGCAATTGTCAGTAATGGTTCATGAATTTAAAAATAGACATAGACACACCCTTGTTACTTCTTTCAGTGAATGAGGAAATGGTGATTCTACTTGTGTATTTGATAATAGCACTTGTCAGCTTTTATTTTTTTCTTGAATTGGAACAACGAAAGGAAAACTAATTAATTATTGAGTTGCAAAACTACCTGCTAAGCATGCATGTGCAGTTGATAGGTATGAAGTCTATCATTTGGCGCTTGCTGAAGCTGACATTGCCGGTATTCAATTAGAGAAATCGCATACTGGCCATGTTGATGAGAAATAGCCTCTGAAGCCATCTGGTTAGGAGATCAGTTTGTGTATGCATATGCATAGGTTTTGGTTTGCAACAGCGAGGAGAGCCAAGGTGGCGAGCCCGCAAAGTGTGTTCCTTTGCCCCAGCTGCAAAACAAGTCTGCATGACAACAATTTGTGCTCGAGTTGTGCCTATAGTGAACAGCTGCTTTTGGTGTCACAAAAGTACAACATATAAGCAGTAATTCAGTACAACGCAACTGTAACGAAAGGGTACCAGTCAATGTACCTTGTGCTTGAAGATTTCTCACGGTTTCTAAACTTGTAAATTCAGAATGCATGAAATGTTGTGTGTGTGTATATATATAGGATTCAAAAACCATTAATATAATACAAAGTTGGTTGCACATTTCTCTGTTTCCCTATCATCATTTTTTTTTACTTTAGGAACAACCACTTTCTCTAAATGCTGCGCAACTACTTTTGTCAGGTGTAATTTTTAAACAACTTCCAGCTCTAGATGGCGTCTCTCATCTCCTTTAGGTACTGACAGTATCGAAGATTTTACTACCACCTTCACTTCATCTCACAATATATTTTCGAGGATATCAATTCCTTTCTCTTCTGCGTTTTTGGCAGCATGTTAGTGTGTGAGCGATCTAACTTCTTAAAAACCTATGGATCGTTAACAACGGGATCAATGATCTTAACGCTCTGGAGAATTGTTATGTATCTTTCACCATTATCCTTTTGCATTTGTGCAACAAGCTCAGCTTGTTAGACCATCACCTTCATCATCTGCCCCATAGACTTAGTTTGAGTATCTAGCTTTGTCGTTCAGGAGCATGACGATCTGGATTGAAACCGGATGTACTTTTGGGGCTGAAATATCAGTAGCCTTAGACTTGGCCCCGATGGAGACGAAATTTGTATTTCATTTAAAGCAAAATCTCCGCTAATTCAAGACTTTCAACCGAAAAAAGAGGATCGAAACCGTCTTTCCCACAGACGCTGGCGCCCATACAAAATTTAGAACATCTTACAATGCCTTGTATCAATGGAGAGAATCCCTTCTCTTTGTTTTCCACTATTTTTTCATGCCCAACTCTTGTACAGTACTATCCTTTTATTTATAGTATAAGATGGGTTGGCTTTTTACTATTTTACCTTTATGAGTTATTTATTTTTATTTTTGTGGTTCTTTTCAGAAGTTTCATGTCGTCTTGAAAATAGACACTTAGAATCTGATTGAACAAGAGTGAGATTGAGTAAAATGAAAAAGTGACTATTTGATAAGTTCAAAGAAATACTAGTCGTTGAGCAAGGGTTTCATGTATGTATAACATGAATAATCAAGAACTGAAGGAAGATAAGCGTGGATCCGATGGGTTTAAAAGGTTTTTCCAAAAAGTTAGTCCACTAGTTAGAGAGAGAGGGGGTGTGGGAGGGGGTCTCTTCTTTTAACAATACGGGGTAAGTAATGTTTTTATCTAAAACAAGAAATCAAAAGAACACACATGCAATCTCAAACATTGGAAATAGGGAAAGACTTGGATTTAGATTTAGATCTTGCTTTAGAATGGGTCGCTGAATTGCTTTTATAAATCACTTCTAATTAACTACATCTCCATTGTTATATTTTCATTGCTTCAAATATTAAACCGAACAATCATTATCTTCTAACGTTATAATTTTTTCAAAATCAGCAATGGATTCAGAACTCTTACATTTTTTTTTCCCAGTCCTCAGCTCATTCATTACTCGAATGCTTACAAAAAGAGGACACTCATCTTGCCAAATATTATCCCATGCATAATACTCAAATTTAAAATATAATTTTGTTATAAACCAGAGAATTTTCTAATCTTACTTGAAAGAAATTAGCAAGACAGGGAAAAATCATACACACAGTGAGAGAGAGATATGTTTACACATATATTAAAAAAAATATATGAATAAAACCACATAATTAAAGATACTACAATTACATGTATAAATAAATAAAGTGGCGATGGGTTTTTGAATTTGCTTCAAAATGAAACAAATGTGGCTTTGGACCTTGACTCTGCTTTTCTCGCTCAAGAAGATCTCCTTGCCAAAAGCTTGGCCTTCCATTACCATAGAAATGCTGACACGTGGCATATCATTCTCTCTTAGAAACATCTTAGCCTGCCTCGAAAGAAAGCCTGTTTGCTGGCGGAGAGGAGAGAGATATTGAGTTGGTTTTGTTGTCCCTCAATCCCAGCATTCTTTGCTTAAAGACGGACGGGTTAGCGCCAGGAAAGGAATAAAGCCAAGTACAAAAACTATGGGGGTTAAAGTTTATTTTCAAATCAATTAATTAAAAATTAAAAAACAAAAACAAACCCAGCATAAGTTAATAATATTCATGTACACACCCACACACGTGTACCTTGCCAAAGCATCTGAGGTTAACTTGCCATTGCTGACAACCGACAATAACCAGTAACATTTTCCTTGATAAAAGTAATCAGCTCATCTCTATAACGTTTAGTCACCGCTCACAGTCCGTTTGTCAATTTCTGCCGTACTGATTGTAACTGAGACAATGCAGTCTGAACACACGTCAACTGAACAATCGCTTTTTCTGACATGATTGGAGTCAAGATCAAGATTTTGGTATTTTCCCAAGTTTGAGATCATGCCATGATTCTATATTCACATCTGACCCCGGTGCTTTTCTTTTTTTGGGGTGAGAGTTGAATTAAAATTTTGCATTAGGTGCCCGCGGCACTGCGTCTCTTTGCGCAATATGTGATGAGATGAAATGTACAACTACAACCACGCCTTGTTAATTGATTCTAAAGCCTCTTTTTCAAATGATTGTGATTATTTATAGATTGTCATTTAATTTTCTTTCTTTTTTTTTCAATAATTATTATTATTAATTATACTGCTAACCTAAGTGAAAACTTCGCTAATTAATTAGAAATAGTTATTTAAGTTGTAATATATATATCTATATATATTAAAATTCTCCTAACTTGAAATTTTTAATTGACGATAACACGAATATTTATCAATTAACTTTAATAATTAAATTTTGAGATGTCAATCATAATTTGATAAATTAATAAAAATTAAAATATATTTTAAAATTTTAATTCAAATTATAAAAAATTTAAAATTAATAAATAAAAATTATCATATGTTTGATAAAAAAATCTTAAATAGGACGATACTAGTAGAGTTATAATAAATATATGATATATGAAATTTTTTAAAAAATATATATTTTTATTATCATAATTACTTTTTATAATTAATTTATTTTGTGTTTAAATTTATGAAGTTATTAAATGGTCGTAATTATAATATTAAATGGTGCATTTTATTTAATGTCAAAGAGTTTTTTATGTGTATGTTGGATGATATATAAAAATGTAGTTGCTTAGTTGTAAGACGTTGATGAAAAGATGATAAACAAGGTTACGTGGTCCAAGAACATAATATAATCATCTGTTTGGAATAAAATCAAAGCCTTTGAGATATTCTAAGATTTTTGGGGCGCTTTTGCTAATCAAATATGAATTTAGAATATCTAAATTCTTAAAGTGCATTGTTTTAACTCAAAATAGGCAGATTCGAAACAAGGAGGTGCCCGGGAAATACCAAACTTGTACATAGTAAATGTGTCTTTTACGTAGTCCTTGTGAATATAAAGGATTTAGTTTTGAAACGGATGATTGTAAAAGGAAATAACAAATTTGACCATTAGTTATGAGTTTATTTAGTCGAAGTGATTTTTGTGTTTCTCTTCGTTGAATGTTCCATATCCACCAGGAATGGGCTTAGCAGCTATTCATTACAAAGTCCAAGGTAATTTTTAAAATTTTTAAATAAAAAGAGTCTTTTTCTAAACTCATTTTGTCTTACGGGATTGTCTAAAAATTTTGACTTTTAATAATTCTAAATTCATCAGAAATAGCTTTTAGCTGTGGATTATCAAAGTGAAATTTATACTTAAAATTTTCACAAGAAAAACAAACTATGTTCAGCTATTCACATTATAATCTCTCGTTAATTTATTGGACCTAAATTATGAATGGTAATAATTATCTCATTTTTTTTAATTAAACAAATAAAATATATCAACTCATATTCTTCAACTATTGATAACAACGGTCAAATTTGCACAGACAATATTTTTATGTAAATTGCCTATCACCAAAATATCTTTCTAATAAAATGAATTTGCAAAATAAAAAATATATTATAACATGCAAAAAATAAATAAAATTTCAAATCATATCATATCGACAAAACAAAAACAAAATTTGAAACAAGATGTTTAAAAAATATATCCAAAATAATTTATAAAAGAAAATGTATATTTTAATAAAGAAGTAACAATCAAAAATATATATCTTTCAAAGACATTAGAATTAAGTAGTATGGAGACATGAGAAAAAGCACAGCATACCATAAACCTATGAAAATTCATGTCTATTGTCACTTGCAAAGAATTGGTCTACTAAAATAATTTGGTAAAGAGTATATTTAAAATGAATAAATAAAATATTTTTGTAATAATTGAACTTTCACACATTCTTTTCATCGTCCAAATTAATTTTATGATACGAAAACCCAACCACGCAAATTGGGTTGTGAATTCAAGGGAAGGGTGTCCATAAATTTAAAATTATATTCTTACTTCGTATGAGATTTATGTTAGTCTATCTTGGCGGTTTGCAGTGACAACCAAATCTTAATGTTGCATGTGTAAAAAGCCTTGTTTTACTTGTGTGGTGTATGGTTATGATATAAATTCAGGGGTATAGCTTAAATTTGACACGTGAAGGAGGAAGGGTGCGTCATAAAAATTAGCATTTGATATCCATTTCTTTTAAAAAATATATTTAAAAAAAAAGATATTATTAAAAACTTCTTCTTTGATTCTTGGTAACATTTGACTATTTTTTAGTAATAACAATTTTAAATATATTTTAACATGTTCCGGTTAAATAGTTTGTTGACGTTGAAGGAATTTTAAATGTCAAATTTTATTTAATATTGAAGTATTATAATTTTAAAATTATAATAGTTTATAAAATAAAATTATTTTATATTAAATATAAATAATTATTAGTTAATAAAAGAGAGAGAGAGAGAGAGAATTGATCATCAAAATATTTTAGTCAAAAGCAGTCACCAGTCCACAAGGCCAGATGGGAACATGTCTTTATTGAAGAAAATTGTTTCGTGGGAAAGGGACCGTATTTATTTATACCACTGAGTACATACACTTTAATTTTCCCATATTAAAATTTTTCACCAACACGAACATAAAAACGCTGATGTGATTGTTCCTAGCCTCTCAAAAAAACCAATCTTATGATCAAATCCAAGCCTTACATTTTCCGTATAGCATTTTTGCATTAATCACCTCACGCCACGTACACTGCTTCCGATACACGTAAGAGATCCCCTCCCTTGCGTAACTTAGACATGTGGGACCCACATGTTTCGCTGTCAAGAGCAATCTTTTTATGTGCGCCAAAAAAAATCTCCCCTTGTCAAACGGATTCTACTCCCCGTATATTACACACACACACACACACACTCTTTTTCCGTTATATAACGGCAACAACATATAACGCCGTCAAATTCCTCTTTGGCTGTGCTCTATAAATACAAGAATTGCGACGTGTTCTCTCTTCTTGTAACGCAAAACCCGGGTCTGCACATCAGACACTTTCCTTTTTTGGTTTACCCGTTTATGATTCTTTGCCGATATATCGCCGCCGAGATATTTGTTTGTGAAGTCAGCCTTAAATGGTGTGTTTTTGAAGATCGTAAAGTTGATTCTACCGAACGAAATTCAAGGGATTATCTTTTGTTGATACGAAGATTTTATTGGTGCTTTGAAGTTGAAAAGAGCATGAGTTAAATGTAATATCAAATCCTCAATCTTATTGGGTGTTTTTGTGATAGTTTCAAGAGCTGAAAAAGTTCTATCAAGGTAAGTGTTTCGGATTCTGTTCTGCTTATTTTCCCATTCACTTTCTCAGGTACAAAACCATTTTGGGTCTTTCGTTTTCTTTTTCCTCTTCACTCTGTTCTTTCAAATTATATATTCTCAGATCTTCTTCTCGTGAGACGAGTTCAAGTAGGTTCCATTCTCCTTTATATAAATATATATCATACTTTACCAAAACAAAATGCGGATTAATTAATATATTTTTCAATATAAGTAGAAATGTACATTGGTTAACTCATTCCCATTTTCCTGAGATTGTTGAACAATCTAAATTCACACACACCACACACACACACGTATAAGCTTTCAAGATCAATGGGTTTAGTTAGAGGCGATGGCCGCGTGTAAAGTTATAGTCTACCTGAGAAACAAACAGGGACGAGTAAGGATTTATTTGTGAATTAAGGCGACAGCTAAGAGAGGCCCCAAAGCTGGATTTAAAAATAAAATAAAATAAAATAAAAAAAGAGTTGGGTTTCTTTTGCTTTGGCAAGTCGTTTTCGAATAATAATGATGCACTGGTGCTTTTCAATGAACAAATATCAATGTGACTCTTCTTATTATACTCTTGTCTCTTTGTCTTTTCATCCATTGTTTTCATTTCTCGACATGCGTTTGATTGGTCCATCCTCATCGTCATCATCATTATCATCAAACATTAAACCCAAAAAAGAAGCACGTTAGATTATTGTTGTTTCATTGAAGATAAATTATTTGTTTGGTGCTTGATTCATGAAATGATGCTTTGAGTTCCACTTGTTATACATTTATTATGACATTTTCAATTTCATTTTTGTTAATTTTAAGGAGTGGAGATGTGTTGAGAAATAGGTGAATTATCTTTTGGTTGAGCATTTTACTCTCAGTTGTTTTTGTCAGAAACATCGGCTTACCAATCTTTATTCTTTATCGGTTTCTTGCAAATAAAAAAGCTTGTAATTTTAGACCACTTTCGATTGGCATGTCCCCATATTGTTTCTTTCAATTATTGACTGATGACTGCCTCCTGTTCAAACATGTAACTTGTTTTCTCGGTCTTGTCTCTCTGATCCCGAGCTCTTTTTCTTTTTCTCTTTTGTCTTTCTCCGAAATCCGCATTCATCAAAATAATATTCTGATAAGTAGTTTTGTTTTAATTTTAGTTCCGGGCAGGTTTTGTTGTTTTCTTATTTATTTTATTTTATTTGTTTATTATTTTGGGTACAAAACAAGCTGTGTTCGGGCCCTCCAAGTATGTTTTCTGCACCCAGAGGATCTTGAGAATGTTCCCGTCCCATGTCTCTGTTATTGACTGCAGAAAAAAAAACATTTTCTTGCATGGCGGTAATTTAGTCAATTTCTTTTTAAAGTCACCTGGACGATGATATATTACCTCCTAAATTCTAATGACGCTCTTTGAAGGTTTTTAAGATTATCTGCAATGTTGATATTTAATAAATAACAAAAAGAATATATATTTTTTAAATGTCTGGTTCTGTTTTTGGAAGGAAAAGAAAACATTGTTTGAATAGAATGTTTTATTACTTGACTTAAGTTAAAAAAAAATATATATATATATATATATATAATTATTATTTGTCTGCAATGCAGGGGAGAGGTAAAACAGAGAGAAAGGAAGAAAACATGTTTACCTGTATAGCATGTACAAAGGAAATGGCAGACGGTGGAGAGGAAGTAGAAGGAGCGCGTGGTAGTGGAACGCCTAGTACAAAAGAAGCCGTCAAAAGCCTGACCGCGCAGGTTCTCTTTCTTCTATACCTATGCATCTACCTATCTCTATATCTTAATCTTATCTTCTTGCCTTGCCTTGCCTTTCCTTTTCCTCCCTCCCCTTTTCCTCCCTCTGATTCTGATAGCAAATGCTACGAGAAGAGTTGGGGACCACTCCTCCCTTCTCACTCGTTGTCTATTAATCTGGCCGTGGGAGAGTTTTGCGTGTCACATGCTGATGCTTCTCTGCCATACCTGTGCCTTCTGAACACATGGTCAAATCCTGATTTTGGTTGACCATCACGTGATAAACATCCTCCTCTTGCTATTCTGAACCCACTCATATTTTAAGTTGTGTTTATTTATTATTTTTTATGGGTTTCGATTTTCTCTACCTTTGAATTGGGAAAGGGAAATTACATTAGTGTGCCCATTGCTTTGCCAATTCAAAAGGAATCACGCAGAGAAATAAAGAAAGAAAGAACAGGATGAGTGATGAATAAGGTAGCCTTTTCCCGAATCTTTATTACATGCAGCTAGCGTACAGGGCTACGCTACGGCTGTGGTATTTGAGCCTACGTAAATCAAGGCTTGAAGCATAGCTTGTTTTAGACCGTCCATAGAGTCTTGTGTTAACAAGAGCATCACCATTCCACTTAATTAAGCAGTTAATAGGTAGATACCGTCACTCGCCAACGCCAGCAAGCAATGTTTTTCAATTTTTTTAAAAAAAATTAGAAGATAAAAAACAGGAAATATGTTTGGTATCATTGTGTGAGAAGAGTTGTATGATGCAATATGTAAACAAATGGAGGCCAGAATAGTGGAAACGAACGTTGAAATATTTGGAAAAGATACCCAAATGTCCCCAGCCTGACCCACCGTTGAATTCTTGTCTACGATCTGGAAAAGACCAAAAAATAAAAATAAATCTCTCTTACCCCGACAGCCAAAGCAGACTGCTCTCAGGATGTAGCAGAATAAGTACACATTTTCATTTTCAAACTTGTGTTTTCTGTTTTTTTCCTTCTTTTCTGTAAGTGACCTCTCTTCTTTTTCTTTTTAGTTTTAAGACAAGTTCGATATCATTTCTTTAATTAGTATTTTTATATATAAAAGTTAAAAAATATTTTTAATTTAATCTTTTTGTAATTAATATTGCATTTAGTTATGTTTTCTTAAAAGTAAATTCTAAAAGTGAGAATTATAAAATGCCAATAGTAGAAGTATTTTTATTAAAAAAAATAAATTTTAATAATTTTGTCGATTAAATGTCATGCAGTAGTTAGTATTTTGAATACATAAATTAATTTAAATTTTTTAAGAAAAAATATCTTCAATATTTGAAATAGTATTAATTGTAATATTGTTAAATATTTTAGATAAAAAAAATAATTTAATTGTAGTAGAAGTAAATTCTAAAAAATAATTTTGGATATTTTCTTTCAACTATACATTTAAAAATACTAGCCGAGCAAGCATTGTTGTCTGCTTTTAGAAAACAAAAATGAAAACAGGTGGTGCAAAACCATGCACATGGGGTGTCAACTCTATGTTTTGTCTCAGAAAATCACAAGGACCTTATTATTTTGGCTAAATGTAAAAGAGACCCAGAAGTTTCGCAATTTATCAAACACCCCCATTACCAATGAGCTGCGAAAACAAAGGGAGGAAACTGTTACTTTTAATGTCGTTTAATCTTGCCTCCTTGTGCATAATTGTGTTCTTTATTTATGCAGAAGTGAAAAAAAAATGTTCTTACAAACGGACACCATTCTCCTAAAAAGAGTGTGTTTCTCCTCTTCCAATAAATATCTTCTGTTTACCTTTTCCCTTATATTTCTATATATGTGTTCTGCTTAACTAAGAGTTTTTATATTATTGATCTATGTAAATAAATTCTCTCCCAGTATGCAAGATCAGAAAGTAAATTACACTTTTGAACATGAGGATATATCAAATATGAAGTTTTGTGACTTTGAATAAATTGCTTCTTGCTGCCTTTCTGCATAATTATTCTTCACTTGTGCATTTATGAGTCCTAAAGCAAGCAGCCTGGCTTGTTGGATCTTGGACGGGCTAAACAATATTGCAACTTAAAAAGTAAATAATGCTCATTCCAAGGCTTGCTTGCATTGCTCTCTTAGAATTCCAATGCTCGTTCATATTGCAGTTCTGTGAGGTATTTATGTTAACAAAATTGAATTTTACACTGTTCAGATCAAGGATATGGCTTTGAAATTCTCTGGTGCTTATCGGCAATGTAAACCTTGTACCAGCTCCAGCAGCTACAAGAAAGGACAACATTCTTATCCAGATTATGGTATTGCTTCAGAAGGGGTTCCATACCCCTATCTAGGAGGGGGCAGCTCAAGTTCGACACCTGCATGGGACTTTACTAGCAGTGGTCATCATCCTGCGGCAAGATCTGACACAAGATTTACAGGGATATTTAGTGGTGATCGGGACCCCGGAGGGATGGACTCTGCCTCAGTTCAGTCTTGTGATGTAGTGCTAGAGAATGAGGATGAACCCAAGGAGTGGATGGCACAAGTAGAGCCTGGTGTTCACATTACTTTTGTCTCACTTCCTAATGGGGGAAATGATCTAAAACGAATTCGCTTCAGGTATGCATGCAACCAAGAGTCTTAATAAAATCTAGATTTTGATTCCTCTGTACGGTCAAAAATTTTTATACTAAACACAATCCAAGCACTAGTGAATGAAATCTAGTTGTGGAATTTTTGTTTTATCTTGGGGTCTGCTCAGGGCAATGTAAAAATTTTATTTTTACTGCTTTAAGAATAAAGACATTAGCACAAATTGATGTTACCTGGGCATTTTGATTTTGAAGCCGAGATATGTTTAATAAATGGCAAGCTCAGCGATGGTGGGGTGAGAATTATGATAGGATTATGGAGCTCTACAATGTACAGAGATTTAATCGGCAAGCTCTGAACACTCCTCCAAGGTCTGAGGATGAGGTATACCAGCTCTAATTTTTATGTCTCTTTATAGATATTATTTGGCGACTGTTAGGCTTGTGTTTACTTGTGAGTTATCATACTTTTAGATGTTTTTAAAGGTGGGTATAAAGTGAAACCCCGTCCATGCTAACAGATAATTCTACTCTTGAACAGCATAGAGATTCTTCTTACACAAGGATGGAATCTGTGAGAGAAAGCCCAATGGCTCCTTCAATGAACAAAGAGTGGACACCAAGAAACTACTATAAACCCTTTGGAAGTAAAGGGTATTTTCTGCCAGACTCTTTGGAACAAGGTAGTAGCAACCAGCATTACAATGCCGGATCAAGCACATATGGTGCAGGTGCTCAAAGATGTGAGGCATCTTATATGGATGCATCACGGACAACCACCTCATCAAGAGATGAACCGTCTGTTTCCATTAGCAATGCCAGTGAAGTGGAGACAGAATGGGTTGAGCAAGATGAGCCTGGGGTGTATATTACAATCAGACAGTTGGCTGACGGAACAAGGGAGCTTCGGCGTGTCAGATTCAGGTACTTTTTAAGTTCTGGTGATCTACTAATTTGTCAATGAAACTGGAGAAATAATATGTTTTTAACTTAAATGAGGAGGTCATAGTTTCGTGTTTTGTTTTCCTTCTAGCTCCTCATTTGGCTTTGAGTTAGAGGAACTAAACATTTTGATACGCGTCAAGTGTAGCAAGTGTGGTGCTACTCTGGCATACAGAAGTGATACGCAGATTAACGTTATTTTCTCTTTATGAGCAAAGCAAGTAAACAGATTCACTCTTCACTAACAAAATGAGATGTTTGATATACAAGTTTTGTTCTTGTTTTGCACAGCCGAGAAAGATTTGGAGAGGTGCACGCAAAGTCCTGGTGGGAAGAGAACAGAGAGAGAATACAAGCTCAATATCTCTAAATTATGATATTGGTTACACCTAGTACATTATCCACGGCATATAGTACTCATTCAGTTTTGATTCTTAGCAGGTAACGAGTAAGAACCTGTCTCCTACTCCAAGGATAGTCTTTTACATACAGTGAAATGGAGTGTTGCCACCAACCATCAATCAGGGGTGAATGCTCCATTTCTCAGGGATGTCCAAATATGCCCTGCTTTTGTCTTGGTCGTTTTCCTTCAAAATTGTAGTTCCAATTTTGGGGCAGGGCCTGTTCCCGACATATGAATTTTGGTTAAAAACTTTTCTGGGAGTGTTTGGCTCTCTCCTCTCTACTTATGCACGGATTCCGTTTCCTTTGTATCTCCCGAGAAAGAGATAGAATTTAACCATTCATATTTGTAAAAGTGAGGATCTTTCTTTGACGTTAATGATGAGGTGAAAGCTGTTTGCTGAGAATATTAATAATGGAGCGGGGGATAATTTAGGAGATTTTACATTTATTTCGGTTTTGTTTTTTTTTAAATGTTCATTTTATTTATTTTGTAGCCTTTAGTAACAGAGTTGTTATTTTAGCTTATATTTTTCTATGGAATGAACTCTCGTTGTGCCTCGTCCTCGTTATTTTTGGGTATTTGATCAATCAAGTAGGCATCGTCCTGAATTCGTGCTACTACTTCGTTGAATTATTTCTTTATTTCCGGTATTCTTACTCTAAAACAAAAATTATCGCCAATATCATTTCTTTCATCTCAATTTCGAAAGCAGCCCAGCCCGCCCACGAACTATCAATTCCAATCGAAAACAAAATAAAATAAAATAAATTGCAAATACCCAAAGACTGCAACTGCCTCTATTTGCAATGCCGTTGTTTTTGTCAAATCCAGATCACCGAGCGCTCGACTCCAGTCATGCTGGTAGTCAGATCCCAACCATCATCACCGCATCTAGCTGCTAGAAATGCAAATCAAGTCCTGGGCACACCACTCTCAATTCATCATTCTTGACAAAGTAGTAAGCGTTAATCAAGTAAAATAGTTATTGGCTTGATTGCAGGGCTGAAATGCGGCGATTATTCGTACGGTTTTGCTACAAAATAAAAGTCTTACTACCATAATGAAGCATCTCTTGGCAAAATTTTAATAAAAGAATTTCTATTGTTTTCTATTTGGGTTTCTTCTTCCTGGTCATAACATTTGGCATCAAGGGTTCGTTCTTTATACAGTTGATGTGATTTAAAAAGAGTTGTTTTTGTTGAAAT
The DNA here is from genome assembly GCA_019650275.1 of Xylocarpus granatum. NCBI lineage: Eukaryota > Viridiplantae > Streptophyta > Magnoliopsida > Sapindales > Meliaceae > Xylocarpus > Xylocarpus granatum. The sequence goes on along the minus strand of BNST01000517.1, from coordinate 121 downwards.
TTTTTGAAAATGGAGACTTAAAAATACGTATAAAATACACTTTCCTTAAAACATTATTATTTATCTCTTATTATATTGAAATTGTTTAGTGAATTCGACACCCTACAATAATAAAGAAACC